>JAUMTR010265017.1:0-17404 GCA_032270685.1 Microctenopoma stevenorrisi | reverse complement strand
CCAGCTTGTGTCTCTTTAACGGAGCTGCATCATGATGAGGTTGAAGATGATTCTGGCAAAAAGAGGCCAAACAAACCTGGCAAGACTTGAGGGCTTTCCGTTTCCTTACAGTGCAGACATCACAGGCCACATCTTCAGGTCCAGCATAGCAGTGATCAGCAGTTTCAGCTTTGAGTCCAGTCTTCTTCAGCTTCTCCACTAAACCTGCCAACATGGTGTTTTTCACCAGGACAGGTCTCGGTGTGAAGCTCTGTCTACACTGAGGACAGCTGTAGATTTTCTTCTCATCTTCTTCATCCCAGAACCTTTTAATACAGTTCCTACAGTAACTGTGTCCACAGGGAATAGTCACGGGATCCGTCAGTAGGTCCAGACAGATGGAACAAGAGAATGATTCTTGGTCCAGCTGAACTCCTTTCTGCACCATTTCAACTTTTGCTGAGAACAACTGTGTTGTTCGAGACACGATGTATGCTGCAGTTAGATATCCCCGGCCTCTGTTAGAAGGGTAGGCGACTGACTGAATGAAGGGATAACTGCCCTTGGATTCAACGCTGTCCGCTTATTTATTCCTTGAACATTAGGGTAACTTTGGGACATCAGTTATGGTTTCTGGAAATACAACAATATAAGTCAGGTATATGTCAATCTTATCCTTCCTAAACATAGGCGATTACATATTAACTGGGCTGCTCTGCCCTCTACTGGCGAAGCAAGAATATAACATTATCACACATATCTAGCTTGAACTTCGTTAGTTTCAGGTAGTTTAACTAAACCTATAATCCTTCAATAATGACCATCATCTTATTGAACAATAACAATAACAAACACAACTTACGTATTCATGTCCACAAACAAATAACAATCACCCATTCTCTAAGCAACACAACAGCTCCGACGAACCCGATGCTTTATACTAGCAAACTGCTATACGGGCAAGTCCATTTCTGTCGTAGCTAGAGGGGTGTATGGAATAGTCCAAGCCTTATCGCATACAGGGGGTTTTCTACATGTGTCATTTTCACTTTCGGATAGTTTGAGCTCTGATCTGAACAACATGTGTCTCTGCAGTGAATGGAGTCTGTCAGCTCTCACACTTCGCCACACGTTGGTCACGCCCATCCTCAAAACTATAGATCTGACGGGGAGGGAACAATGAATGAATACGTGGAGAAACTGGAGCTTGCTGCTTTCGAGACCAGGAAGAAGGTGCTGAGTCATTTCAGGAATAGGAGTGGTTTGAAGGAATTCTAAGTATTCCTCAGGACTGTCTGCTTTTCTAACTTAAGTGCAGATAAGTATGACTTGACATCAAGGAAAAGTATCGTGTGCATTTACCAACAATTAAAAGTTACATCGCAGATTTGTAAAAACATATGTGGTTACACTGGCTGATAAAAAGTTCTAAATCTGATGCTGCATAAAAACCATTAGTGCAAAAAAATTTTTGGGTCATTTAAAGAGTAAAAATCCTGAAAAGGACTGAAGTTGTTTAAGTGAATCACGCGGTAGAAATTATAATAAAGCCTGATATAATATCACAATATCTGAGTGGTGTATGTGAACAATCTAATTGACATTTTTGTGCTGTGTGTCCACAAGACCACTCTGTGTGTGTGTGTGTGTGTGTGTGTGTGTGTGTGAAGGCAGCTCCAACTCAGTGTCTTATCTCTTTAGATCAGTGATTCCCTGCTTCATTTAAAGCTCTTCGAATCCACTCACATTGGTTTTCTGCTGGAATCTGATGAGTAGTTAAAAAAAATTACTATTTTTACATATTTTTCACATTTAAATGATTTAGATCATCAACAAAAAATCACAGTAAATATAAAATGCAGCTTGTAAATAATATTTAAATTTATTGGATCACTATGTTTCTGACTGTAATTGCACTTTTTACATGTGCGAGCCAAAGCCAACAGATCAGTGCACAGACTGTGAGAAAATATTTCCTAAATTGCAGTAAACAGTAAAAAAAGGACATTTCCAGCGTGTTGCTTTATTGATAAAATAGGAAAGAAAGCTTTTGTGACATCGCAGAAACAAGCTTCTCCCTCCGGCGTCATGCATAGTTCAATGTGACATGTCTTAGTTTCAATTAAAGTAAAAATCATACTATAACTAACTCTCAGAAATGAGCAAACCTTTGTTAGCATGTGCTCAGTGAAACCAGCTGTAATGTAGCAGTGATCAGCAGCTTAGAGATGAGAAAGTCGCGTTATAGCACAGCGTTTATTGTTGGACCTATTATATGAGCTGCTTGTCAGGCTGCTGATAGCACATGTCAGCAGGAACGAAATGAGCAGTTACTTAAACAGTTCTAGAATATGTGGCGTCCAAAATCACTCCACTGTTATTTATCTATGGGGAGTAGTGAAGGAATGATTTTGGAGTTTAAGGTGTGAGGCTGGGAGTCCTGGGGAGTCTTTAGCAGTTGGACTCGGCTATCCTCTCAGGACGAGCTGACTGGCAGGTGCTCGGTGGGGTGAAGACGTTGGGATCGCTGATGCCCAGCTGCAGGTTGAGGAAGCGCGTGGAGGTGGTAACGCTGCTATTTCTCGTGTAGGTCTCCTGCACTGGGTAGCAGTCCTTCAGGGAGTAAACTCCCACCCAGGTCTCATCTGGTACAGAGACAAGCAGACGTTTTAAGAAAAGGGAACTTTGCTGGAACACGATTGTGAAGCACCCAACTAGCAGCATGTAGTGCGATGTAAAATAAAAAATCAGTGAGAAGAAGTCATTTCAGTTCTAGAGTTGACTTTAGCAATACGTGAATGAACGGACAGATGTGGTACCTTTTCCAGGCTAATTAAAACGTGACACTGTGCAAAGGTTTTGGGTTTAAAAACCAGACTCACGTTGACGTGCAGGTTTCCTGTCTGACCATTCCTGAACCTCCACATTGTCCCCAGGACCTCCGATGAAGTACTGGTCCTCAAAGGTGGAGTTGTCCGGGATGTCGAAGGGATCCCAGGACTCGGTGAGAGCGATCTTCGAGCAGTCCTTGGTCTTCTGGTCAATCTGAAACATCACCATGCTCTGGTACAAGTAGATGTACTCAAAAAATCTAAAGACAAAGAGAAGACACTGAAGATGAGTGCTGAGTATTCGACTGCGAAACATGATACACACCCATTATAGAAATGCATTCATTCATTTTATTGGTCACTTATGTTCAACAGAACAAAGAGAAAACACAGCATTGTGGTTTAAAATGTAATTAAGTTATATTAGTTATATAATTTTCAAAACACAAAAAAATACGTAAAGAGACTGAAGAATACTAAAGGAAAACAAATATATACTTTAAGTCTTTACTTTTTTCACATATAACCATAATCATTTATCAATAAATATTCATAATAATAAATATCAATACAAATATCATGGACATGTGGAAAATAACCTGGTCAATCCAGTCAACCAGTTTTCTTACGTGTGGACGTAGAAGCCGCTGGTTTAGTGCCTGTGGGTTTGTGTAAATGTATAATCTGTTTATTATGTGTTTATTCATTCATATTAATGAGTAGTATAAAGTCAGGTGTATTCAGGAGTTCCACAAGGATCCATTTTGGGACCTTTATTGTTTATTTTGTATAGGCTGCTATTAGGGAGAATCATTAACCGGCCATGCTTTTTTAATATTAATACTCAAAACGTTTGCAATTATACTTTATGTTCATAAACATATGAAATATAAAATAGCCCTGATGACTTAACATAAATTGGTTTGGTGGTATGTGTGTGTTTGTTTCTGGTTAGAATAAGCTTAAGGTTTCTTTCTATTTCTTTCTGAAGCTTTTTACTTACAGTTATAAACAAAAACTGAACGGTTTTCTCCAAAATATCTTTGTGTCCCCGTACGTTACAGCTCACTGAGCGGATCAGGACAGGGGCTGTTCACGTCATTTAGGCTGGTTAATGTTTGCTGGACTTTGTTTACCAGACACAGAATATTTCTGAACTCCAGACTTCAGACCTGACAGAGACTCAGAGTTAGTTTATTTTTGCAACATTGGCTGCAGCTGATAATGTAAGAATCAACTTTATTACAAGTTTTTAATGTGGGGATAAAATCCAAAGTCAGGAAAGTGCCTTTAACCTTATACCATGTGTGGTTAAATAAATACATATATGCTCAAACATATTTATTAATATCAAACGTATATCTATCAAACTTGAATTATACCAATGTAATTACACAACTGAATAATTAATAACAAACGCTTGGGGTGTATCATTAGAAAATGGGGTCATCACATCATTATTGTCCCTTTTTGGTCAAATGTTGTAATATGTGTTTAATGCTTCACTATTCATTATTATGCATGTTACACTTTTCTATTATAAAAAATGATTATGAATACGTATGACTGAGGTATTCTGCTGTGTATGTTGGTGCCTTCGTGTGTAATGTAATAGATATATTTGGTTTCTACATCACTGCTGGGATGTTACATGGAGCCTATTGTTCAGATATTTCTTATTAAAGATAAAACGTGGGGGTCTTGCCTTTGACACGGGGTGTGTTTCCTGTGCTGCTGTAGGACTCGGATCCTCTGGTTCAGGCCGTCATAGGAGACTGCGGCTCGGTGGTTCCTCCCGGTGCTGTGGTCGTACAGCACCCATCTGCCCTCCCACTGCACCGGGGCGACGCAGGGCCCCGGCGCCGGGGAGGCATCGACCCTGGAGAGGCCGAAAACAGACGCCCCGAGGGCGACCAGAAACACAAGCGAGAGTCGGTGCATGGTGTGTTGGAGGCCACTGTCCAGTTGTTGTGATTGTTGGTAGCGGGCTGGACCTGCTGCTGAGCGGCTGCTCATAATAAAAGAGGGGCTTTCCGGATGTTGCTTTCAAAATAAAAGCAAGCTATTCCAATAAAATTTGGTTCCACTGTACTTCAAAGAATAATGAAAGATGTATTTTGGAATTTCAAATATGGTGTAATAATAATAACAATAATAATAATATGATATAACCTATTAAAAAAATTAAATTATTATTATTTTAACATAAACCAATTCTAATAAATAATTTGACTGTTATACATAGTTAACAACTCCCCAGTATTGTTTCATTGCAATTTATTAAAGTCAGGATATAATTTATAACACTTTAATTTGTCAGGCTGTGTAATAGGCCTCTATGTAAAGAAGCTGAATATAAGAAAGTAATATTTCTTCATATTTATCATATAATATATATTTGTAATTAAAAATATCTTTGATATCAACATATTTTACCAGTGAATGTTTTTTACCACTGTAGTGTTCGTTCAGCGACTCCGCCACTAGAGGGCAGACACCCCCCCGGTGTCTTAGTTCCAGGTCGCAGCGTGATGACGTCAATAGGCTGGTCAACATGGCGAGGAAACAACGTGGGAAAACAATTTCACCGTCAAAGGCGGCGAATAGCGAAAAACCGACGGAAAGTTTCAGCCTGATGCTCGATTCCAGTGACGACGAGGCGCCCGAAGAGGTGACGTTTGGCGACTCAAAGGCTGAGGCTCTGCGGAGCATGAAAGAGGCGCTGGATACAGCCAGAAGGTAGCCGACACAGCTAGCCTTAGCTAGCTAACTGTCCATGGAGAGTTCATCCGATAATAAATAGTTTAATGTCTTTATGTGCTGGTGAACTGAATACATACTTCACAACGGTTTTCATGTCGGTGCAGGCACTAAACAGTGGTTCGTGACTTAGTGAGGCTACACGGCAGACGTGTTGTATGGGTCGTTTAGTGGGGTCTGGTGAGGTGGCACGTCCACACGTCACTTCCAAGGTACTGTTTTAGGAAATAATTCACGTGTTCTCACATTTGCAGGGAGAAAGAGCTGCTGAAAGAGAAGAGGAGGAAGAGGCAGGAGCTGTTCCAGGAACAGAAGGTCTGTGTGCATATCATAATCAAAAAGACATTCAAATGCTTCAGTATGTGCTGCAGGGAGTGCTATGAAAACGGTCTCTCCTATGTGCTCACAGAAGAGAAAACTCTTACCGGCTGACCTGTTGGAGGAAATCGACACGGCGTCTTTAAAGTAAATCTGCTGCTGTGGTAGCTCTCAGGTTTGTCCTCCGTCTTTGCTGAGTCTGCGTTTCAACTCGTGTCGTTTTTTTTCTTCCAGGAAGCAGAAACATTCTGAAGATGAAGGTAAAAGCTTCTCTTCCTTCAACATTAAGCTGATTCTTTTATCCAGACGCACAGATCAGTAAAACAAACGTTCTCTCCCAATTCTCACACAGCTGCAGAGGAGGAGCAGGAGGACGAAGAGGAGGAAGTGGGAGAGGATGAGAGAAAGAAGATGAAGAGGAGTGGGAAACAGGGACATTCACGGAAGTATGCGAAAGCACCTTTTTTTTTTTATTTGTCAGTAGGTAGATGTCATCGCTTCAGTTTTATGATAAAGTGGTGCAGTAAATGAACCCAGCACCTCAAACATGACCTCCGTTTTTCACCCGGTTCTGTTCCCGTGTTTCAGTCTGAAGGGAAACTACATTGTGGCCACGGTGAAGGAGCGAGCGTCTGCGTCGTACCAGCAGCAGGCAGCCGAGGACTTCATCCAGTCCAGGCTGTACGGAGCCGGAAGCTGCAGGACCACAAGTAAGACGGCGGCGTTCACAGCACAGCTCAGATATGTGGTGACAGTAGACAACACACTGATTAGTCTTAGCTGAAAATACCACGCGGGGATTCATCTGCTGCTGAAAATAGTCCCTCACAAACGCAGTGTCCTTCTGTTTGAGTGTCACTCAGCAGTGTTGGGGAGACAGAATTACACTGGCCGTCTCCCAAGTGCAAGCCACACTCTGTGGCAGTCGTCTGACCGTGATCTGCCTCAATTTGAGCTTTGCTACAGTAACGTCCCGACTCGTCCCGCTGCAGCGTCCCCTTTCCTGGGATTCCTGCTGTGGACGTGACGGCAACACTCGCTCTCCGTCAGTCTGGCTTTCAGCTCGTCCTCCGTCCCCATGTGCTAACACGTCATGTCCCTCTGCTTTCAGACAATGAGCTGCTCTCCCTCCAGAACAAGAAGGGGAGGAACAAAAGTGCAGCGGTGCAGTTTGTCAAGAAAGACTGGGGTAAGTCGGGTGGAATCAAGAAGAAACGTACCCGCTAGTTCAGTGCTGACATCGCGTTTCTCCGTGTCTGATTGTTTCCAGCCTCTAAGGAAAAGGCCAAAGCAGAGAAGCTGAAGAAGAGGTGGATCCACAAGCAGCAGATTCCATCCTGCTGACCCGGGACCACAGCTGCAGGCTGGACTTAAAGGAGACCAGTTGTAGTCGCCAGAAACGTGGAGAAGACCAGTTTTGGGCCGGGACTACAATGTGTATTGACTTATTGTGTGGAGCAGCAGCTTCAGTCACCAGCGCAGGAGTCCCTCCAAAATAAGAGACTGAGAGCTTCCCGTAAACGTTCTCAGAGTAAAAACCCTGGGAGGTTTATGAACTGGGACGTTTTCACATCCTGCCGAGGAGCAGGAATAAATTTACCTTTGTTTTCTGTAAAATTATATCCAACTTTGAATACAAAAATAAAACGCGTGTGTACAGACACTGGAGACTTTCTGAACTTGTGATGAATATTACCAGGTAACTCGGGTTTAAGGGTCATAAAGTCAAAAGACGCAGAGAAAAGGTGGTAAATAAAACCAGAGTTTGTTTAAGCTGAGATTTTTACTTTGTCTCCGGTTAATATTTCATCATAACTGTTTCCATCCTCCATCCACCAGAATGAGTTTTTATAACAGAGTCAAGTTGCTTTGGATAAAAAGTAAAGGTAGTTGAAAGGACAAGTTCACTTTTTCCAAATGATGTATGAATGTATTCAAAATGTGCATCAAAGCTAAAAACAAACCAAACTCAACAGGTTTGTTTTAAAAGTTCAAAGATAAACTACAGTGATGAATCTGTAAATGTTCGCGTTTTACAGTCTGGTGCCTTTTTACTGTGTCTACTGAGCTATGATCTCATTTTCAGATTGTTCTGCGTTTATTAAACCAAGTGGATAAAGGTCTTTTAGTAGAACATTCATTGAATTGAATAGTAAAGCAAGTTAAACCTCTTTTAGTGATCACGGGGACTTCACACACTCAACAGTTGATATTCATCGGCTCGAGTAAATGAAATTTGAAATTAATTTGTCACATTTAGTCTTAGTTTAGCTGCAATCTAAGCCCTTTGAAAATCTAGCTTCCATCTAGTGGGTGGAGAACACATCAGGCCGCAGGGATCTGTGAGCGTCAGATGCCAGGACTTTAAAACAGGAAACAGTCCAACATTTCACAATAAAGGCACACATCTCTATGCCGCCAACATTTTTTGACCCTTTGCAGGACTCCCATGCCACGGGTTGGGAAACGCTGGCGAACATTAAAAACTCTGATCAGCATCATCGCTCGTTATGAAGAAGCACAAATCAGTTGCAGCATGTCGTCATGTAGCATCCACACAAGTGCCGTCGTCATCATCAGTTGTCATTTTTAATAGAAATCTTTTCACCCTCACACAAATTGCACATTTTTTTTCTCCAAATGGACACACACAGTCAGCAGTGGACAACTTACTGGTTGACATCTTCCTTATACACTGAGAACTGGCTAAAAGAAGGAGAATAAAAGAAGACATCTAACTGGATCTTACCACCACTTTACTATGGCATGCATAGGTTTCAGACCTTACTCAGAAAGAGACAACAGACACTTTGCCTAAGAAGTTTTCTAAACGATGCCGTGACTGCTTGCGATAGTGGGGGGAGGAAGGGGGGACAAATAAAACAAAGAGACAGATAAGCTCTGTTCCACCGTGAGGAGAAAAGTCATCTTCACACCTGGGGAAACTAGAGAAGATGCATGTCTTGCAAAAGCCTTGGCGTTTCTGTTGTCTACCTTAAGTATTTGGTTTTTTTGACATTGTAAATGAACCACAGTGCAGTCGACAGTACTGGGTGTGATTTCTGTCGCCTCCTCACCGACGCTTTGAGCACCGAGAGGCCAGAGAGCGGCGATGAGGTCACAAAATGGAAACCTAGCGGGGAGGAGGAAGCGGGGGAGACATGGTCGGCTAGAGATGGGACGACTTCTCTCACCTCAGTGTCGTTCAAACGAAAACTACGCAGCAAAATGCTACAAGGGAGGAGAGGAGACAAACCAGGGGCCGAGGACAGGACACAAGCGTCACTTAAAGTCAAACTGAAATGAAGCTGTGGGTCAAATCTGTTTCGCTTTACTCCTGTGACACGTGAATGCTCTTCATCTGCGTCAGCAGGAAATGAAAGTAATTAATATTCAGTGGTTAATGCTCAGATATGCTGCAGTCAGAAGCGGCAGCTGATGCACCGTCCTCCTTCTCACAGGATCAGCTGTGTGCAATTTATCCAGGAAGGAAGAACACATTCAAACCTAGTGGGAGTCAAACTAATCTCCTTCACGTCTGTTTTCACACAGTTTAAATGGTTCAGAGCTGCTGAAAAAGGAAAATGTGCAGATTTCCCTGCTTTTCAACAACAAACCAAAAATAGCTTCAGCTTCAGTTTGACTTCAAATCAAACTCCGTCCAAGTCCGACGTGTGACGGAGGTTCAGGGTCTTAATCCACAACGGTACGAAAACAACGACTGTGCATCAAACCTGTTGTGTGGCTGGGGTCAAAGGTCACAGAATTTGTCCAGAAAGTTTTCCTCCCCCCTCAATAATTGCAACATTTCGTGAAGCTGCAGTGATAAAAAAATAAAAACGACCAGCTCGCTTCAGGGATCTCTGATGTCAGCAAAGCTTAGAAGGACTCCTTCCTGTTCATAACTAAATATCTCACTAGAATCTGTTAAGTCATATACAAACGCTAACATGTACACACACTCGTCACTGGTAATCGGTGGCATCGGGACCTTTATTATAATAATAAGTTGGTGCAACTTTCTCTTGCTGGCGCTCAACAAATATAATGTGAATGCAAGTAACAATAATTAATATAATGGTAATTAGAATATAATAACAATTATAATGATAATCATTGTCGTCTGCGCCACGCCTCGTAAACCTGGAAAAACTAAAAACAAACAAGTGCCAGGTGACCACGCTTTCCCAGTAACCCTCCCCCCGCCTCCCCCACGAAAAACAAAAACAAAATAAAAGCTTAAAAGAGGGAACGTTGAGTCAAGACAGTAGATTATCTCTGGCTTCTTCGAAGTCCCGAGTCCACATGCGTCACACAAATCTCCGCCGATGTCCTGAAGTCAATTGGTAGGGGTGGGGTGGGTCGGTGCGGAGGGTGAAGGTGTCTGTAACTGCGTCTCGCTGGAGTTTGAGCGCTCAGCAAGCCCCAGTAAAGACGGATTTCTTTTTTTTTATTCTGCTCTCAGCATAAGCTCGCCTCAGCGTTCGCTTGTTGGTGTGTGTGTGGGTGGAAACCAGGTTTACAGGGACCACGTCAGTTTTCTTTTGTTGTCCTTTAATCGGGCCTCCGATTAATGTTCAAGGGCTTTCGCCAGTCCACCCGTCCCAGGCTCACCAGGGTGGGGTTACGACTGCGTCTGTCTCAGTTCTGTTGGCCCCTCTTAGCCAGCGTCCTCTCCCACTGTCAGTCAAGACGATGCAGATCCAGCCTCAAAGGGCTGAGGGGGTGAGAGAGGCCGACCAGGGCGTGGGCGTCATTTTTATAGATGATAAAAAGGGAGGTGGTGTGTGTGTGTGTGTGTGTGTGTGTGTGTGTGTGTGTGTGTGTGTGTGTGTGTGTGTGGTCACTCTAGAGACCTCCCAGAAATGACTCCTGGTCCTCAAGCAAGTAATGGTTGACTGTAAACTACTTGTCGTGCAGAGGAGCTTCCCCTCGGCTGTTATGTCGCTGATGGAGGCGGTGGAGAGAGACATTTCTGGACAAGTCCGAGAGAGCGAGTGTGTGTGTGTGTGTGCGCGCGTGTGTGCGAGCATACAGGTGGGGCTAGTGCAGGTAATCGTCCACGGAGGCAAAGGCGCAGGAGCCGCTGCCAGTTCGTGCCATGATGGCGAGGCACTGGGCGGCCTGCCCCACTGCCTGGGCGAGGGGGGGCTGCTTGGGCAGATTGTGAGTCTCTGATGAGAAAGAGGAGGAACAACATCAGCTGAGGAGGTCAAATAAAAGTCAACTGAACTGAGCATTCATTTATACTGATGCTGTCAACCACCTCTCCCACGTTTTATTTCAGATAACCCGACGATGATGATTTCACAGCCGACCCACCTAATATTGCACTGTTGAGAGTGGAGCAGACAGGCTCTCTCTGAATGGCGTCGAGCTGGTAGCCGACCGGGCTGTTCCATGGGTCTGAGTAGGCCAGCAGGCTGAAAGCATCCTGCAGCAACAACACACACAGCTCACTGCTCTACTCTCCTGGGCGCTTCCAGCACATTTGGCTTTTCATTTATGTTTAACAAACCTATTACAAACGTCCTAAAAAGAGAAGCCTCACAGCAGCTTCTTACCTTGAGCATCTTCTTGTTGGTCGAGTTCTTTCCGCACTCGCGACGGAGATGTTCGCTCATACTCTGGAGCTCCCTGCCGAAATGGATCATTCTCTCGATGGCGGCCTGGCTCCCGCCGCACAGCTGCCTCTTGGACTGAGCCGACTCCACCTCTGCGGAGCCAGAGCAGGTGTGGAACGTTTTTAGACGCATGCTTACCGTACAGGCATTTACATGTAGCAGAGGCGCTCACACAGATACGCTTCCGAGCCCTCATCACCAGCAAGAAGCAGAAAACCTCGAGCTGCTCATCGGGCTTCTTACAGCCAACTAAGAGAGGACTCCTGCTAGGACACACAGCCTGATGGTTCAGGGTAGTAAACACACACTCTACCCACCCATGTCTGCGTCACAGTCGTCGGGCTCTATGGTGTGTTTAGAGCTACCGTTGAGGAACCCATTTGAGGACGACTCTGTCACTCCGTTGGTGAAGTGGTCCACCTCCATATCCACGTCATTACTGAGGAAAGAACCTGAATTTATCCTTTGTTTTTTTTAGTTCATCTGACAAATACTGACATCAAATAGTCCAACATCTCCAACACAACTGAACCGCTCTTTAAACTGTATTTTCCTACATGGCAGTGAACTGAATTCAGAATATCTACAGCGTGATGGTGGAGAAATAAGCAGTTAATGCAATATGGGCGGTGCAGCACCCAGAGTGGCAGCAGGCTCCAATGCCTAAAAGTCAGGTCTCATCAGATACAAGTTGGTCAAATGAACAAGACGAAGAGTAAATGAGGAAGAAAAACACAAGCACAACAAAAACATAACGAGGTACATGACTGGCAGGAGCCAGGTGCACAGGGTGGTACAAGAAAGTCAGGTTGATGCTTCTCCACAGAACAGAAGAGCAGAATTAATCAGGATCACTTTGGGCTCATAATAAAAGCTCAATAAGATCTAATAACTTCCTCAGTATAGTGTTTCGAGGATCTCGCGTGGCTGGAGTGAGCTCGGTTTGTGCCGGTACCTGGTTAGGGGCTGTTGACTGCGGCTGCCATTGAGGCTAATGTCGGCTGCTGGGAGGCTGGAGCCAGACCCTGGGGGGCAGGGCTTGTGACTGTGAGGGGAGGAGCTGTGGCTCTTATTAGACGTCACTCCATTACAGCAGTTGCTGTCAAACCCTGCGGCAAACAAGTCATTAAATGAAGTGTTAACAAGCGAGTTACCAAGTCTAAACTAGACAAACAGAAAGGTTTTCAATTTTTCCTTTTCAACAAAGGTGCTAATATGTCTCCAAGCAGCAAAGCAGAGATCTCTCAAACAAAGAAAGTGCATTAACATAATTATTATTGCCAAAACATCTAAAATCTCTTCTTTGTTGTGTTAAGTTGTGCGTTTGTGTGTTCTACGTGCCACTAACCCTTTTTTAATTGAATCATAAGAATTATAACGCTGTATATATATTAACTTTGCCATCAACGGCTAAGTGACTCAGTGAACGCCTGTACAGCTGTTGAACCAACAATGTCCACATAAAGGACACATCAGGACACTTGCAGAGCAGAAACAGAGCGTGTAGACTGAGTCACACCCGACGCCTGTTCTAACGCCCAGATGGAAATGCTGTGATGAAAACGGGACCGTACCTGTGAGGTAGGGCTGGGAGCTGCTGGCTTTGTGGCTGGGGCTGCTGAAGGGACGGGGGGAGCCGGGGTAACTGTCCTGAGACTTTGGGCTGCGACCTCCGAGACACCTCACCTCGCTATCAGTCCCATTCACCATCTCTATGAACTGTCTCACCCTGGGGACAGAGAGGAAGTGCGTGACAGATGAGAAGACAAAGGGACGATTGTTTAATCCAGTGTGAAATAAACATGGAGGCACAGGCTTTTTCTTACTTGAGCATGAAGAGGAGGTCGGGGTTCCTCTCCAGGAGGCTGGGGTAGAGCTGCTGGGTGGTCTCGATGGCCTCGCCCATTCTACCTGACAACACCAGCTTTTGGATCTCTGCAGTTCAACGGAGCACAGGTTCACTACACGAGCTGCATGCTACGTTTTTCCCTTCTTATGGAAATGTTTTCATAAACCAACAACAGGTAATGGGTCAAGTCATAAAAATATCAGAAAATGAGGAAATACATGACTTTAAAATGTCTCATTAAATTACACAGAAACACTTTGTGAAACATTAGACACAGCATTAACCTGCAGCACACATTATTACTCTCTGACCATCTGGAGTCACGTTTTAAATCTCCTCCCTAAAGAACATTTCAGTTCCTTTACTTGCAACTGCTTTTTATCACAAATTAAGAAATGAGATATGCAAAGAAAGATGTGAGGAGAGATTATAATGTAAAAAATTATTTGAAAGATAATAATTTCTAGAAATGAACCGCTGTCTGAGGATATATTCATCTCAGCTGATGGTGGACTGTTGGTTTACACACAGTAAATAATAATACAGTGCACATTGAACGATGCCAGCACAGCTTTGCAATTGTCCTTTTATGAAGTTATGTAGAAATGATTTATTAATTTAAAACAAACCATATTTCTATATGACGCGCATGGGGCTGCTCAGCCTCACACGGGACTAAACAGAAGTGATGACAAAAACAGACCCTGAGCAGAAATAAGAAGAGCACCAAGGCCTAAAGGAACTGGGACGTATCCACACTCATGCAGCCTATTTTAGTTCTACGTGAGCATCAGTCAGGGACACCAAGACACAGGAGGACTCACTCTGGCGATTTTTAATAGAGGCCAGCTCCTCGTGCACGGCCTGGTTGGTGGATTTGGCAAAAGCTTCAGCTGTGGCACAATAGCTGTGGTGCACCAGATATGAAGCCACCATCCTGACAGGGCAAGAAAAACCGAAACACACTGATTAGACGCAGCAGCAGGAGAAATCTGATCAGCCAGGAAGAAAAAAACACATCTGTCAGAAAATATAACAAACAGGAACATGGCTCGTTTGGTTTAGAACATGTTTTTATCTGGGAAACACACATTTATCAAAGATACTTTTAATGAATTTTAGTCTATAATTCAATATATTGGCTAACGTGAACTTTTTCTGTTCACATAGCATGAAACAGATTTCTGTGGTTATATGAACCAAATGTTGAGCAAATATAATTTGAGTGCAACAAGCAGAAACATTATTTGAGCAGGCCTCACATGTACAGACAGGGACATTAAGCTATACGTTTGGGTGTAGTCTTGTAGACATCTGTTTCATCTGAAACACATCTGCCAAGCTAATGGAGAAAATCTGTCTGTCGTAAATAGAGTTGGTCAGAGTTAAACCAGGAAATCGTTTTTTGCACGGCCCCACTTTTGTCTGGAAGCAGTAATGATCCCCCAGGACTCGAGCACAGATAAGTAGCAGAGCCTCCGTTAACATTACGTAGAGACAAACACTATGTGAACAAAGCCTTGCAGATGTTGGGGTGGACCCTCAGGTCTGCAGCTACAAAAGACGCCAATAATATAAATGTGTTTGACTTTTAGAATTCTTGATCCCGGAGGAAAATATGAAACAAAAAGCATAAAACGACATCTCTGTAAACAGACTAAAATAAAAATATCAGCTTTGATGACACCACTGGCACGGTTTGCTGGGAGGTGTATTATCCGTCCGATCATCATGTTACCGTTTCCCTACAAAGACAATGACACTTCCCATGCAGCAGTCTGACCCGAGCCTGAAAACTTCCTGTTTCCATGGCTGGCCATGATGCGCCAGCTACTCCCCCACTGCTCACCACCCTCAACTCCAACCCCTATCAAATGGAGATTAAATCCATTCAGCACAAGTAATCATAGCAGCAGAGAGCTAATCCCATCAGGGCATGGCAGCGAGACAAACCAAGTCCCACAGCTTTTACTTCTGGATCACAGCTCCTGCTCTCTGAGGAGGAGGTAGTCCAACTCCTCGTCATGCCAGCAGTAATTTCCTGTCACCTACAGTATCCGCCGCTTATTTGATGCATATTTAAACATGTTTACTGGCTGCAGTTCAGTGAAAAACATGTCGTGCCAGAAACTGAATTGGTGACTCCACACCAACACCCAGAGTGTTTCAACCAGGATTTCCTGAGTGTCACATACGACCCTTTAGCTTTAATCAGTGCTCCTGTATTTGTGCATGTAGCTCTGTGATAGCATATTGGCCTCCGAGTATGAACACATCCTGTGCAGACATAGGGCACCTGCTTTATTATTAATTCACCGTGCTTTATTTTAATGACTAAGCAAACCTACTTCTGCTTTCGTCACATATCACACATGATATCAGGCCCCAAAAAACATGACTACATTTGTTTTGCCCAAAGGGATTTAGACTAAAACAAAAGTAGATGTATGGGAATTCCATTGCTCATAACCTTCTACACACTTCTGTCAGTATGTATGCGTCTTGTTACGTCTCTATTTCCCCAATTCAGCAGCGCTTATCAGTAATAAGACCCCATGAACACCCTCTGTGCCAGGTTGTAACAGAACACCTGCACCTGTACCAAAGGGTGGAAACAAGGCTTTTAATGTCGTCTGCTTTTACTGTTTCCAACACTAATTACTAGATGGTTGGTTTTCCAAATGTGCCTCCGGATCATTTTCTGACTCACAGCGGTCTTTGTGATCTGTTTGCACATTCTTTATGTTTGCATTTTAAATATATCATTTTACTTTAACCTACTTTTTCTTTGTATTTTTTTCTGCCCTTATTCATTCTTAGGTCATATTTCAGAGATATTGTTTACACTACTCCTATGGATGTTTATTTAAATGATTCTTATCATTATTAGTTAGATCAGTGCCAGACAGGGGGAATGAGACATAAAGCAGTCCCACTACTACAACATATAAAAATAATTAAAGGTTCTTTTATCAAATCTTCAGTATATTCCATTGTAAACCCCATATCATACCAGAATTATATCCAAACCTAATTGTTCCTAAATTAAAACTGGAAAAATTCTGTTACTCGATCCACTTACTTCTGGATCATGGACTGCCACTCGCCCTCGCGCTCTCCAGTGGGGAAGTGATCAATCTGGGCCTGGATCTTTGTCCTCCATTCACGCATGTAGTCCTCAATGTCGAACACAAAGGGGTGCTGACCAAAGTTTGCATCCACCACCTCCCCTGGAGTCTGAAGACCCACGGTCGGGTACAAGTTAGGCTGCGAAGGAGAGAGAACGGGAGTACAGGGAGTGCAGGACGAGCCAGGGTTCAAACGCCGTACACGTTAAAGAGGCCGTGTGTGCAGACAGACAGAAATTAAGCAGTTAAAAGCCAATTATTTTGTTGTCAAGAGCCAAGATTACAGAATTACGTTCTGACCTTCTCTACTCTGACACTCAACTTCCCAATCTACTGCTTGAATGCAACTTAGAGTCACTATAGGAGAGTCGAGCTTGGTCATCCCACTCTGCCACGTTTCCAGGTAAATCACAGCAGCATCAGTAGAATATATTGTTGATTATTGTCTAGTATCTTGTTGTCCATAACATTTTTTAACAATCCTGTTCACAGAAATGCCAATTTAAGAGTTAATAAACAGTAAACAGTATCTACACTTCGCTTGGCAAACGTGTTTATCCTAAATGGAATTACATGGACCTAGTGATAAGGACACGCCTGGTATGGGGGATGGGCTGGGATTTGATCCTGCCACCTTCTGATGCTTATCTCATTGAGCCAGGCAAACTACATGACACGTACACTGCACTGACACAGAACAATTAAAGAGAGTACTGGAGACCAAATTCAAAATAATGAAAAGCATTGTCTACTCCCCCGCCTCCTTTGACTCTAAGCTCATGGGAGTTCGCACCAGGTAGGGGACGCCGAACGTATGCGAGCAAAACATTAGAATCAGAATCAGAATCAGAATCGGCTTTATTCGCCAAGTATGTTGCACATACAAGGAATTTGATTTGGTCTTTTGTAGCTTTC
>JAUMTR010265006.1:0-17411 GCA_032270685.1 Microctenopoma stevenorrisi | reverse complement strand
TTGACATTATTATAGTTCACAAAAATAATAATTAAATGTCATTAGACTCCATTTTTATATGTATTAAATACCATTTTTCTTATATAATGCTTTAAATGTATTTATATTTGGACATTGCTTGTATTGGTCCTACTAGTTATTGTGTCATGTCTTGTCTCCTGCATGACTTAAGTTTGGGAGGCAGACACCCTCTCTACCTTCAGGACTAGACTTCAAACTTATGATCTAACCAGCTTATGATCTTTTCTTGAGTGTTCATTCTGTGTGTCTAATTCATTCTTGGATCCAAGAACAGCTTATGATCTAACCAGCAACCACTCCGCCACCAAAAATCTGACTTTCTCCTGTTCTGTGCTGCATATGTGAGCCCACAACTCTGCACAAGGTTCAGTCCTGATTCTGCAAACGTTGTTCACAATGCAAAATATGGAAACGTCTCAACAGTTTCACCAGAAAATCATCACACTTAAGTTAATGATGGACCATTTTTCTCCGCTTGACTGTTTCTTTCTTTGAAAAAGCTGACCGATGATCTAAAGCACATTAAGAAGGCAAGAAACCGAAAAAAGAAAGGTTTAATCCAATAGCCACTGGACTTGTTTGGTTTGTTTATGGCTTGATGGTGATTGGTGATCACCCACTTCAGGATTTCACAGGCTTTATAAACCTGCTGCTCACACCAGTCAGTCAGACTTGAGAAAGTCCTCTGGACTGGAAGATGAAACGTCGTCAAGAAACCAAACAAGTTCAGTTGCTATTGGATTAAACCTTTTTTGAGATAACTATGACCTGGATGACTGCGAACCTAAACCATTTAAATGAAAACCTCATGAACCCTGAGGCAATGGCACAAGCACCAAAGATAAATGTAGCCAGTGGTAATTTAGGCCCTATTGCTTTCATTAGACCAAGTCAGAGATAAGTTGATTCAGGATAAATAGAAATCCCAGCTTGTTCCTTTATCTTGATGTATAAAACACTAGCATCCCGAACCGACTTCAGGGTTTCTTCCCAGAAATGTGTGGTAACATGTCTGTGAAGATTCATCTAGGTGAAGTTGTCAGAAGGTTTAGTCATGGATACTGGGTAGAGACGTTTCGTTCTGCATTCACCAAACCTTTTTCTGGTGTTTACCTCTCACAACCAGGAAAACACACACACACACACACACACACACTAACTTACCTGGTTCATGAACGTCCAGTTGGATGATGCTGGTGACTATAGACGACCTCCCTGCATTGACATGACACTCATATGTTCCACCGTCAGTAGATGTTACATTTCTTAGAATCAGAGCCATATTACTATCCACCACCACGCGCTCCATCAGCTCCACCTGGTCCTCACCAGATGTTTCAGTTTCGTCATAATATAAATATGATGGGTCGAAAGAAGGAAAGCGTTTCTGTGGATCCACGTCAGATCTGATCCACTCTACATCGACGACGTGGATGTTCCTGGGACGTTCACATGGCAGAGTAACAGTCTCACCAGGTTCTGACTTGATGTTTATTAGCACTGAAGGACAGAAAGAAAAACCAAACATCAGAAAAGTAAAACATCTGAGTGAAAAAAAGCAGGGAAAGAAAAACAAGTAATTAAGTTCTTATGTGATTTGGCTCCAAATGAAACTGAACTAAAGCACAACATCCAGAGTTAAATATGACAATGTACTAAAACTGCAGAAAAAGATCTATGGATGTTATCAATGGATGTAATTGTGGATGCTCCAGTCATCGTGGGAGCTGTGGAGGAGAGAGCGCAGTAGCCTGGTCGTTGTGAGGTTGGTGGTTTGATTCCCTGCTCGTCCTGTCACATGTGTCCTTGAACAAAACACTACATAGCTACTCTTCCTTTGTGTGTGTGTGTGTGTGTGTGTGTGTGTGTGTGTGTGTGTGTGTGTGTGTATCACGTTTACATGGCGGATTGAAAGTCTCGTCAGGCTCTGGCATGACGTGTACTGAATCTGAATGAAAGAAGAAAAACAAAGAGTTCAAGTGAAACATCTGAGTAACATTTCAGACTTTCTGATTTAATTCTCAGTACAAATAAAATAATCATAGTGAGTGACTTGAACAATGGTAATGTTGCCGTTAATAATGACTCAACACTGGTCGAGTCCACCACTCAAAGTGTAAATAAACTCACGGACAGTTTTGATCACACCCTGATGTTCTGACACGAGGCCTTGAAATAAGTTAGTTAATATATTTTCCACAAAACCCTTTTTTGTCTGTTAATGTTAATAAAATCTGAATTTAATTACATAAAAAATGGATCAATGTTTTTTTTAAATGAGCCTTTAATTAGGATAGTAAAAAAACAAAAAGAGAAACAAGTAATTAAGTTTTTAATGTGATTTGGCTTCAAATAAATTGAAATTGAAATTAACTGATGCAAGTTGCAGCAAAACCAAAGCACAACATCCAGAGTTAAATAGGACAATGTACTAAAACTGCAGAAAAAGATCTATGGATGTTATCAATGGATGTAATTGTGGATGCTCCAGTCATTGTGGGAGCTGTGGAGGAGAGAGCGCAGTAGCCTGGTCGTTGTGAGGTTGGTGGTTTGATTCCCTGCTCGTCCTGTCACATGTGTCCTTGAACAAAACACTACATAGTTACACTTCCTTTGTGTGTAAGTGTGTGTGTGTGTGTGTGTGTGTGTGTGTGTGTGTGTGTGTGTATCACGTTTACATGGCGGATAGAAAGTCTCGTCAGGCTCTGGCATGACGTGTACTGGAGCTGAATGAAAGAAGAAAAAGAGTTAAAGTAAAACATCTGAGTAACATTTTAGACTTTCTGATTTAATTCTCAGTACAAATAAAATAATCATAGTGAGTGACTTTGACAATGGTAATGTTGCCGTTAATAATGACTCAACACTGGTCGAGTCCACCACTCAAAGTGTAAATAAACTCACGGACAGTTTTGATCACACCCTGATGTTCTGACACGAGGCCCTAAAACTGATGACTTCATATTTTTTCAATGTTTTTTCTGTTATTGTTAAAAACATCTGACTTAATTATAGGTCGTGAGGTTGGTAGTTTGATTCCCTCCTCCTACATCACACGTTAACGTGTCCTAGAAGTAAACGCTACATGGCAGCGCTGCCTTCGTGTGTGTGATTGTGTGTTCAGAGTAGCAGTCTTACCAGGCTCTGACCTGATGGCTGTGGGAGAGAAGAAAGGCAAAGAGCAGAGTTAGAGTGAAACCTCTGTGAACATTTAAAGCAGCCTAAAGTGCTGTGAAAATAAATAAAGAAGAAAAGCTTATAAGAAATCCACTTACTCACAGTAAATTATAGAAAAAGGACTAAATCAGTGTAACAGGACTGTTTCATGTCTTCATTTTCTAAACACTAGTTCAACCCTTTGATCACTCACTGACATCTTTATTTTGTTGTATTGATGTTATTTTGTATTTTAACAGATTTAAGTTTGAACCAAAAGAACAGACATAAACAAACTCACATGTTTCAACATGCAGATGAACGATGTCCATAGTCTCCTCGGTTTCATTGTAAACAACACGACACTCAAATCTTCCACTTCCACCATTCTTCACATTCTGCAGTATCACTGACACGTCACCGTTCTTCATCTCACGGTCCTTCAACTTCACTTTCTTCAAATACGATGGATGAGCAAACCTTTCAGTGCCATCATAGTATAGAGGCTGAACAATACTTATCACTGTCCCATTCCCTATCTCATAGCTGTCCAAGTTATCGGGAAAAGGATAGTCATCTGATTTAGACTTCATGTCCTGGTAAAAAATGACTATTCTCTGTGGCCACAAATCCTTGATCCATTTCACTATGCTGAAAGTGGTGTTTTTGCGAGCTTGGCATGGCAGAGTGACATTGTCTCCAAGTTTGACATTTATCTCCACTGAAGTAGAAAAAAAAAATCACAGAGTGGATAAGTTAGAAGATCTAAGTAATCTCTAGACTCTGTGCATGTGATTTTATGAACAGAACAACAAGGTTGAGCACAGAATCACTGATTAAGAGGTGGGGGAGAGCAGCTCCCCTTATTCCAGCTTGTCTTAGCATCGAAATACCAGAAAAAATGAGGTAAAGGTTATTACTGTTATTACTCCGGACCACGAGCCGCTACTTTTTTCACTTGCTTACATACTGCAATACTACCCTGACTGCAGGACGTGGGCTGGGAGCGAACCGTTGTGTTGTTTGTGTGCTGATTGATTGCTGTTCATTATGTCAAACATGGGAATGATTAATTAAGAGAGTTATTTGTGTCTCAAATGTTAAGAAATGGGACGCTTTGCATTCCCAAACAGTCGTCTCTGTCTGTCCCGACAATCCCCTCCTTGCAGGACCTTTGTGTGGCTTATAGTCCAGAAATTATCTCTGAATAATATTGATCCTGCTTCGTGAAACAGGCAAACTTGTTGTTCAGCTCAGTTTTCCAGAATTATCTATCTACAAACTCACCTTCGTTAACTTTTAGGTCAATCACACTTATTCTTTTCTTTGTGACACTGTAAGCAACATGACACTCGAATGTTCCAGTGTCATAAATGTTCACATTCTGCAGAACCACTGACACGTCTCCGTTCTTCATCTCACGGTCCTTCAGCTTCACCCTGTTCACGTAAGATTGAAGCATCTCTACTGAATGAGGCTGCCGCTTGTCGTACAAAAAGACATATCCTCTTATCCTGCCACGTCTTATCCATTGTACAGCGCTGTTAATAGTGTTGCTGTGAGTGTGGCATGGCAGAGTGACACTGTCTCCAGCTCTGGCATCTATCTTCTCTGAAGTAGAAAGAGAAAAAAATGAAGAGGTTAAAGGATCCAAGTAGAGCTCTACAACTGCGTCATCTAATCAGAGGGAGAGTCTCTGAAAGAGAAAAATTAAACTTGCATTTGACATCAAACATTTCATTTATATGTTTTATATAAATGCATTTGTGACTTTTATGTTTGTTGTAAACAAATGAGCATTATGTTCATAGAAAACATAATAATCAGTTTTAATTGCACTATATCAATAACACATTTTTGGCCACTGTTTAGTTGTAAAAATTACATTTTTAGCAGAATGTTACTCACTGCAGATGCGCTCATCACTCTTGTCTTCACAATCGTATGCTCCATTACACAGAACCTTTCTGTTTAAACAGCGACCATCACAACGATGTTGATGAGCCAGATCACAGGCTGAAAGCGTTGAAACCATTGTTAGTTAATAACAAATACATTTAACATGGGAGCTGTGGTTTACCAGAAAATTTGACATTTATGGACTCTGAGGACAAGTCAGCACCGAGTCTTATGGTTGAGGTTTTACACAGCTGGACCTGAATAAATGAGATGAGAGAGATGCATGGACACAGAGACGCTCTGTACAAATATGTCTGACCTCACTGTAGTGCTAGTATTGAAAAAGTATAAACTGTTTATTTTTGACACATTATAGTATGAGTCACTGGCCATATCAAAAAGTATGCTTGTACGTTTTGAAGACCACTACCTGCTAACCTGGATTACATTAAATTACCCTCTGTGAATTGTGTGTTCTCAAAATTAAGAGTTACTACAAACTAAGTGGTGTAGTGGTTAGCACTGTCCCCTCACCAGCCAAAGACAGGCGTGTCAGAACAGACCTGTCCAGGGTTACCCCAACCTCTCGCCCAGTAACTGTGAGGGTGTAAACAAGGAGGGACCCGAGAGCACCGAGGGGTTAAATGAAACAGAAACTCCACACAAAATGGTTAAATTAAATACTGAAAGGGAATTAATTAATTGTGTTTTCAAATAGAAACAGGTAATAAGTAACATAAAATCCCCAAATAACTACAGAAAACCGAGATCAAGCGGGAGGCAGAGAACACAGAGAGCCGGGGAGGAGAAGAAGCGTGAAACAGGGACAGGAATACAAAAAAGTCATTTAAATCAACCTCCAATCCCCACTCCAAATATGTAGTTAAGTTGTTCTTCATAGTTACTCACACAGGCCGGGAATGCTCCTGTCCAGACTAGGAGGGAATCCGTCGGTACCAACATCACAATCGTAACACATTGACAATGCAGAAACTGCAATTTTTGTTAAGACAAGTGTTGCATCAGCAGATATCTCATCAGGTAAAACCTAAGCAAGACCTACTGGCTAACAGATACAATTGTGTGTGCTGTGGTTTACTCTACATAAAAGTAAAGATTTCCTCTTTGTTTAGCACTAAACATGCTCTGCCTGCACAATGTAAGACGTAAGATTACAGGAAATGAATTTCTCCCATGGTACCCATCACGCTTTTTAAAAACAGCAAGCAGTTTAGATTTTACATGTTACATGTTAAATCAAAACATGAACAAATATACAAAAACTTGGATGTCAAAGGGTGTAAAGGGAAGAGGAAACGTACTTTTTACACAGATAATGTCAACTTCTCGTTTCAAGTATGTGTATCAATAGTTGCTTAAACCATCAGTTGAGCATCAACTGAGAGAGACGGAGAGACTTCACGTAGCTACACTACTGATATTAAACATCATTGACTGTTACAGTGAAAAAGCCATGTAGCAACTTAAATATGTTGTATATCTCGGCAAACATTAACAAACACGTCTCTTACCATCATCAGCTGCCAGAAGAAATGTCCATAACCATGTGAAAAACGTCACACATGACACAGATGTTACTGTTAAAGCCATGAGGGCAAACGGTTGGTGCTTTCTCAGCAGAAACTGTTCTTCCTTGTCGTGATATGTTGATTCTATCTCACAGTGGACCTGCCCACATGAGAAGAAACCACTCAGTGATAGTTGAAGGATTTTGCAACTCTCCACAAACAAATTCACCTGCTGTGGATTTCCATCACAGTTACAAAAAGTTTCTAATTAGATCTGGGAAGTGCTATAGATTGGTTTAAAATACTAAAAGCTAAAATTATGATGAGGTTAGAGTGTTGAAGAAACAGGGTTCTTCTCTGTTCCTGTGGTTCATCCCTAAAATATTTGCTGAAAACAAGGTCAAACAATACAGAAAATATATTTACTCAACAGCACACTAAGCGAACGTTGTATTTATAAAGACAACAAATTGAGGAAGTATTTTATGTCCTCCTAGTGTAGTAGTAGTGAGCTTATACGGAAATAAGGCCAGAGAAACCACAGCTAGGCTACAATAAGTAACACTTTGAGTTGATAAAGCTGTTTATGCAGCGTCAAGATGTGTCACAAAGGTATACATAATACTTATAATTATTATTTGTCTATTACTGGGACATTTGCGGACAATGTAAAAAGAATTCAATTGAGTTTTAGTCAGTCTGAGAAGTAACATTTAAACAGCAGCAGGTTCTTTGAAAACAAAAAAAAACTGTGTTCAAAGACACTTGCAGCATCAGTTAATATGAAATAGACGCAGATTCAATTTGAGGTTTTTCTATAAAAACAAGATACACGTCTAGACTTTTAGACACTTTCATCATCATACGTTTCAGCATTTAAAATGCGAATGTTGAAGCCATGAAACCAAAAGTGTTCCTCTTCCTCTTCTTCATCTTTGATTTAATATCACAGTACGTTGTGTTTAGGGTTAAATAATAATCATTAGTCTGAAATGGAAAAGAAAAACTGTCACTGTTGCATATGATGTGTCGCTCTTCCGCTCACACTTCGTGATGAGATGATTGGTGGTGTGGTGAGCTGGTTTCCCAGCAGCTGCACGCCACGATCAGATTACAGTGTAAAATAAAATGAAACCTATTTGTTGGTATCTGTACATATCTAAACCACTATCTTAGTCCTAGTTTTATCAGGGAGTTTTGCTTCATGCAAATAAACCTTGTAGCTCTGAAAGGAAAGTTGCACAACTCAAAGAGATCATTTAAGTTTTTTATTTAATGAATTTATAAACATCAAAATGTAACACAGCTTTTAAAATAACCAAATGACTACATGAATATTGTAGTTTGTGATTAAAGCAATACAAAGTGATCATCATCATAAGTTGAGCATCTTAAGGGACCATTTTCTTCTTCTTGTGCATATTTACTGCCATTTGATCAGGTAAAATGATTTCTTAGAGTGCAGTCCAATGCGTAGCTGGCAACGTGGTATAGGACCAGGGGTCTCCAACCTTTTTTCCCCCGAGAGCAACTTTTACAACATGGAAATGTCTGAGAGCTACTAGCATTTATTCTCATGGCTTATTTCAACACTAACAACTTGAATAAGCTTTTGCTTGGACATTTACAAAATGTTGGTTTCCTAATTTACGATAAAAATATTTAGTTGACCTGCGAAAAAACACTTTGTCTGTGTGTATGTATTTCTTTTTAGTGTATCTCACACTATTTCATTAAAACAATGCAATTACGGATACTCAGAGATTACATATTCATATTACATTGTCTGTTTCATGCCCAGTTGTACGTGTGATGTCTATTTATTGCCTCAGTTCTGTAAGTCCTTCCTGTCTCCATCAACCTGTTGCCTAGATGAGGATTGTGGATTGGAGTTATCAATTTTCAGTTCAAACTCTTTTGATGAAAAGAAAAGAGTTCGAAAGAAACGGTGAACTTTATTTTAAAGAGAAATTTAGTCGTGTTTTACAAGAACTGTGTCGTGTGTCGTGTAAATGAAAACTGTGTTATATCTTAACTGTGCAACATCTGCAACATAAATAGACTTTTGTAGATATTACCACCCTCTTGTAAGGGGGGTAGAACTTCACGATGTGTATTCATCACTCAGATTTAACTAAATGTGTTTGCATTAGCACGTTGGTGGTTTATGTCAATCAAGAACAAAAATGTGTTCAACTGAATTGATATTACACATGTGATAGTCACACTAGACCTTTGTTTAGTGTAGTGTGTTTAGTTTAGACCTTTGTTTAATTACCTTCAGTAATTCTGAACTTTCCAGTCAGTAATTCAACTCGAGTGTCATTTCTGAGTCCATGCTGCTCGGGATACAAAACATCAACAGAGCAATTTATGTAAACGCTGATTTGATACAACAACGCAATGTATTTCTGTTTACAATGTGTAAATTGGGAAAATAAATAATAATAATAATTTTACACTTGCTCAGTGACAACATCAGCCATGATATATTCATACTGTTGTTCCTCCACGTCTTGCTTAAGTTGAGACGGGGCCAAGTGCTTCCCTCCTGCAGAATATTCACATAAGTTTAGATTAGATATTTAGTTTTCCTACAACCTGAATGAACAGTTTAATAGGATTCAGAATTCAGAAACTTTGTCCACTTTTGTGTAGCACGATTAACACATGAACGTTGATGATGATGTTCACATGTTCTTCAGCAGTGTGTGTGTGTGTGTTGACTGCTGATTAACTGGTGTTAGCATTTAGCCTATACTACGTCGTTTAGGTGATGTTGTCTGAAGGTTAAGTCACGGCAACTTGGCAAAATAAACAACCCCTCACTCAAAAGACACAACTTATCTTCAACCTATCATGCTGCCCTTTCATCCAAAAATCAGGCCCCATGCCCACGGTCCGCCCGGTTGCCCACAGTTACTGGGCAGAAAGAGCTGACTCAACCTTCAGACATTTAGCTTAGAGTCAGCACGTCTGTAGACTGATAGAGTGTCAGTGAATGACTAAGAGTGTTACCTGTGCGTCTGTCTCTATACAAAGACACCACGAGGAGAGTGGAGATGAAGTACGGACAGATCACAAGGAGGTGGACGATGATTCTCACCGGAGACGGACTTGGATCAGCTGAAGGTTAGTAAAGAAGACACACATAAAAAGTCAAACAACAAGCACAGCTGGTCAGGTAATGAGTAAAATTAGTGTCCTACACACGATGTACAACTTCACTGTGGAAGACAGAGCAGCTAACTGTAACTCTAAGCAGAAAAAAAAAAAGCGCTTAGCTGTGCACTTACTGTGTCACGTTATGTCTCCTGCACGATCATCATCATCACATCAACAACCAGGAAACACACACACACACACTAACTCACCCGGTTCCTGGACGTCCAGTTGGATGATGCTGTTGGCTGTAGATATCATCATGCTCATGCCTAATTGCTGTAGCGTGGCTATCGTGATGTGACACTCATATGTTCCAGTGTCTTGAGTTGTCACATTTCTCAGAATCAAGGACATATCACCATCCAGCATCACACGCTGCTTTATATGGTCCTCACCAGATATTTCTATCTTTTTATTATCTGTTAGGAATGAAAGGGAAAAACGTTTATTTGGATCCACGTCAGATCTGATCCACCTTACTTCGTTGATGTTCCTGGGACGTTCACAGGACAGAGTAACAGTCTCCCCAGGTTCTGACATGACGTTTATTTTGACTGAAAAGACAAAGAGCAGAGAAGAGTTCCTGAAAAACATCAGTGAAATTTTAGCTCCTGGTTTAGTTCTTGGTAAAGATAAATTATTATTTTTCCACTAAAATCTTTTGTCTGTTCATTTTAATAACATCTAAATTTATCATATTAGAAAATGCTGTTACTCTCAGAGGTTGATACAAATAGAGGGCCTAAGTGCAGACAAGGACAAGAGAGGGCTCAGACAAAAACAAAGATGTATACACAGGGAAATACAACTGAACAGAAAATCACCCCTGGAAAGAGCAAAAACACTACACTAATCGAAACATTAAAAACTGTGAGATTAAAGAGTGGACAAAGGAATTAAACACTAAAATTGAGAAGAAGTGTTGAGTAGGAACAAAATATGAACCCAGATGTTATTTTGAACTTTTGTCTTACCCCCCAAAAAATAAAGATAAACAAACGTACATGGGACAACGTGCAGGTTAATGATGTTCATCCTCTTCGCTGTTTCATTGTGAGCAACGTGACACTCAAATTGTCCCCTGTCTAACTTGTTCACATTCTGCAGAATCACTGACACGTCTCCATTCTTCATCTCTGGGTCCTTCAACTTCACTCTGTTCGCAAAAGACGGATGCTGCTCATCTGGATGAGGCTGTCCGTCCTGGTACAAAAAGACGTGTCCTTTATGTTCCTCGTTAAGACTGATCCATTCTACACTGACAGCTGTGTTGCTGGGAGCTTTGCATGGCAGAGTGACACTGTCTCCAGCTGTGGCATTTATCCAGACTGGAGTAGAAAGAATAAAAAAACAGAGCACAGAGGTTAAAGGATCCAAGTAGAGCTCTCTACAGCCGCATCATCATATCAGAGTGAAAGTCTCGGATCTGGAGCTGGAGGAAGAAAAAACTGGATGTTGATCATTATTTATTTTGGCAGAAAATAATATGCTGCTTGTTTGTATGGAGGTAAACATAGATTTCCATTGTGAGCACCTGAGCATTATGTTCACAGAAAACCATCCAGTTACATTGACATTGTGAACAATTTTAGTAATTGCTGTTTATCGGTCGGGGGCTAAAAGAGCTCGTGAAGTGAAAACCTGTCATGAGCAGGGAGGAGGACGAGTTTCTTCATCAGAAGACAAAATGGTGAAGGAGAAAGAGGTAGAAGAAGTCTTCTTCAAACATGAAACACACAGTGCAGCTCATGTTGGAAGAGTGTTTGTGCTCACATCTTCCAGCCAACACAGTAACACAGTAACACTACAAACTAACCAGTGATAAAGACAAGAAACGAGTGCAGCTGTGATGACTTGGATCTGTTTCTCTCAGCAGTCAGCACACAGACTATAACAGCACTTTCAGAACTTGGCCTGGTAGCTCAATAGGATGAGCATCAGACTGGGACATAAAAAGCAGGACTGGCAGGATTGAATCCCAGCCCATCCCCCCATACCAGGTGTGTCCTTGAGACACTTAGAGCTAGCTCCGAGCTTTACTTTACTTTACTAGTAGACGCTGTTATCCAAAGCGACTTACAGTGAGCTAGCGCTGGGTGTCTGGCTCAGGGACACACCTGGTAGGGGATGGATTAGGAGTCAGACGGGATTCGAACCTGCAACCTCCTACATCCCAGTCTGACGCCTAACCCATTGAGCTACCAGGCCACATGCCCAAGCTGATGCTGAGAGCTACTTAATCAACTCATAAAAAGTCCTGCTAATTGCAGTGAATATACACTTCCCCAGTCCACGTTAAGAAAGTTATACACATGAACCTACAGTGCCCACTCCATATCTTTAGTTATATTTTTAACATTTGTTGACCAAAAAAATATAAAAAGTATGCAAAATGTATTGTGTCGGTTCCTTCCATTTGAGCCTTAAAAAAGGTATACAGAAGAATAAAATCTAAATCTATCTCTAAAGAAGTGCAGCATATTAGACGCCTGAATTACACTGCACTGTATACATGGGGAGAGAGAGAGAGAGAGAGAGAGAGAGAGAGAGAGAGATTAGATAATATGGCATAATGCAAACTTTTTCATTACCTCTCAAAATTCTGGTACAGTGCCAATAATTTTCTACACAACCCACCATGATATTTTAGTGGCTCATAAATAGTGGAACAAATGGCTGACAAGTAGTTACATGGCCAGGAGTGGACTGTTCCCATTTTACTGCATGACTTATCAAGTATAGTGGTGTCCAGTAGTGGTTGTCCAAACCTGCCTGGCCCAATGAGAAATGAATGAGCCCACACTTCCTAAATTATCAATGTGCTCAGTGATTATTCAAATTTTTGCTATCCTAGTGTTAATGTTTAAGCACATTAACCTCCCACCCTTAGCTCAGACAAAAGTGAAATCTCTTGTGTCCCCTTCCCCCTCTGACTTGCTAGGTTTGTTTCATGTTTAGCTTCTCCTCTTCCTCCACTAGTGATCATGGTTTTAATAATAAGTGTAAGTTATTTTCAGTATTGGAGGTGAGGTTAAAAGAACTCAACAGGCTGAAAACAGTTGTTAGACCTACCCGCTACAAATACAATAAACATGGGAGCTGTGGTTTACTAGAACAGTAGATATATATGCAAGTGTTTATAATCTATCCATCCACTATCATAGCCGAGGTTGTGTAGTGGGGGGTGCTGAAGCCTGGGAGGGAACTGGAGTAGCCGGAAGAAACCCACGCAGACACAAGGTTGGCAGACGCTTTTATCCAAAGAAACGTACAAAGCGACTTACAAGGAGAACATGCAAACTCCACACAGACCCCATGAATTTATATTTCTATCTCTAGAAATATATTAAGCCTAACTGACCTAAAACAGGTGAATGAATATGTATATACAGTATTAATATTGAGGAAATACATCACTGTCTGTTGAAAAGTGAATAAGCCATGTTTGGAGCATCAACTTAAATAAGGCGGCCCAGCAGCTTGGTGGTCTAATGCTTAGACCCTAAGTATTAGACTGAGATACAGGCTGAAATCCCACACCAGATGTGCCCTTGATGGAGAAACCCCCACCCACTGCCTCCCTTCATGGTGTTATGGATCAAATATAAAAGCCAGTTTTCCTTGTAACATGGAAATGGGATCAATGACAATAAATGATGATGATTATTATTAAACATGTCTAATCAAAGACAGAAAGAATTATCCCAGCACACATATAGACATCTCTTACCCTCATCAGCTGCCAGTAGGAAGATCCATAAATATGTGAAAAAAGCCAAAAAAGACACAAATGTTAATGTTGAAGCCATGAGAGCAAATAGTTGGTCTGTCTGACCTGAAACCAAACTGTTCTTCCTTTTCTTAATATGTTAATTTGATCTCACAGTGGACCTGCCCACGTCCTACTTTTGAGGAAGAAGAACCTCAATGTGAGAATATACAGTAAATCATAATAATAAGATGATATATAATTTTTGTGACTTGTATGAAAACCGTGTATCAGTGGGATCAGAAAGATGTGCAGTGCTTGCAGTATGTCTTTAGAGATGAGACAAGAGGTGAATTGTTGGATTGGTGCATAAGTAAGTGACAAAACCTTTGATGGATAAATAATTAGAACCAGGATAATTAATATTATAGTTGAGAATGATCGTTGATGTGTTTTGCAACTCCCTTAGAAAAAAATCCACCTGCTTTGGATGTTACACACAATTCACTGATCATTATCTGTAGTTAGGAGTTTACTCAACTTACTGTTGTTCACAGTAGTTTCTTATGTGTCATAACGCAGTAGCAAATGGAGGGTTGTGAATTGAGTTCAAATACCAAAACCAAAAATTATTATTAGGATGAAATGGGAAAGAAAGTGGGTTCTTCTGCTTTAAAATGAACATTTGTCCTGCTGCGCACTTCATAGCAAATCTTTACTGAACAAAGGTTAAAACAAAAAAAGCGTACTTTTGTTTTTAGTCAAGCAAAGGGGAAGAACCAGTGACTTTGTTGAAAACTATATTCAGCAGCACAATAATCAAACTAGGTGTTTATGAAGAAATCAAAATGAACAAGTATTTCATGTCCTACTTTAAAATAAGATAATGTAGTAAGAGTAGTTAACATGCAGAGCACATTTATTTAACAGGCCAGATAAACCACAGCGGCAACTTCCTTGTGTACAGTATGTTTGTGAGTTTCTAACAAGCATTGGGTTATGATCAGTAAGTGTTTTCTGTTCCCACATGTTGAAATGTGTCAACCTATTTACACAGAAACATACTTTATTAATCTCCAAAGACAAATTGTTGTTATACAGCCGCAAGACAGAACATGGTTTCCATTTCTAAAAATGACATAATGTTTGAGAATCAAATACTAATACAGTTTTTATGAAGTGTCAAATGGTACCATCAGTTTATTTTCTGCTCCTAGAATATATGTTTATTGCAATTGTTTTTTGCTGCTGGAAGATTTGTGGACAATGTAATAGTAATAATAATAATAATATCTGTGAAGGTTCTCAGTCATCCAGGTCAATGTTATCTCAAATAAGGTTTATCTAACAGCAACTGGACTTGGTAGGTTTCTTGATGACTTGTCTATAGCCTATATGAGCTATCATGCCGCCCTAAATATAGACTTTTATTAAATTAAAATAAGATTTTAATTAAGTTTTTTCAGTATGTGAGGTAAGACTTCAACAGCAGCAGGTTCTTTAAAAATAAACAAAAACAGTATCAGTAGATATGAAATATTCACAGATTAAATTTCAGGTTTTTCTACATAAAAACCAGGATAAACATCTACAGGACTTAGACTTTTTGATACTTAGGAATGTTAGGTACCTACATCAGAAAGAAAACTCTGAATGTAACATATTGTGAAAAGTGTGCATTAAAAGCTTTGCACCCGGTCGACCCCGGGACTCAAACTCGGGTCCTTCCAGCTGTGAGGCAACAGTGCAAACGACCACACCACCCCTTACTTAAAGTTTTTTACTACAAATAAAAGATGTGAATCTTAGAGCCATGAAAGCAAAATGCTTCTTTAACTTTGAATTTATGTTACAGTAGGCTGTAGATTGTGAAGTAAGTTGAGTAATAATGTTTAGTTTGAAATGAGAAACTGTCACTGTTGCATATCTACTGGAGAAGCTTGATGTTGCATGATCAACTTGCAGATGTAAATCAGTAATGTGTTGATCTTTTAGCATTTTCTGATGAGACGATTAGTGTTGTGGTGAGCTGGTTTTCAAAAGCTGCATAACATGATCAGTAGGATGAAGTTTGACTTCCTGCCAAATAAACTTGTAGATCTTTAGGTAAAATTTCACAACTTCTCCCAAAGATATAACTTTTACAGAACTATTTTCATCTTAGACCACGCAATTTAAAATGGCCTTTAAATTAACTGCTGCAATTTGATAAAGCAAATTTATTTCGTAGGGTGCAGTCCTATGTGTAACTGTTGTTAGACGTGGATCAGGGCTGACGAAGGTCTGTGGCCTTCTCTGCTGTGATGAGCCAGGGTCCAACCATGAAGGTAACTGTAAACACCTTTCCTGCTGTACATAGGAAAGCATCTGCTATCCAGCCCAATCCTGGTCCCCTCACTGTATGAGATACTACTGATTATACGTTTTTCAGGGCTCCATAATTTGCACATTAATGTTCATAGTTTCATATCCAAATAATGGTTATGTTGCGAATTATGTTTGATTCAACGGCTGCGTCATGTAGACACATGTAACATCTATTTCACGTTTGTTTATTCTGGATGATAGATCTCCTCCTGAGGTTTTTTTTCCATTTTTTTCTTCGTTGAAGCAATGTATTGAGTGAGTTTTTCCCTCACCTGACTGGGTAGTTTAAGACCAGTAAAGAACGTGTATGGACAATCTCTTATTGTGATATCAGTCTGTATAATCAAATCTCTGTCCAGCCATTGTCATGTTAAACTAGCTGCCGATGACCAGTAAAAACCTCCAGACTGTGACTGTCTGCAGCTACTGGATTCCAGTTTCTACACATTCAATTTAAATATGTGACATGTGGCAGCATTTGGAATTCAAGGGGAAATTTGAAGAAGCTACAAAGTAACTAGAAATGTAATGTATTCAGGGGTGATGAGTAGAGAACAAAGCTTTAGCATGTTACATGATATATAAATTAAATATTACAAAACAACAAAAAGCATTATACACATTACTTGTCGTTAACTTTGTCTACTTTATTCCAAGTTTGTGCTTCTCCCTCTCTCTCACTTTGTTCGGATGTTTCTGTCTTTAGAGCAGTTTGTTCCCAGTATGTAGTTACTGGAAATACCAACATGACCAGTGTTTTACTTTTTGCTTGTTGTCTCTCTACTCTTTTTTTGTCCATTCAGCAACTTACCCATCGCCATCTTGGGGAACTATGGGATCAAATCACCGCCACAATGATTTTGTGCTTGTGTAAAACTAATTTTGTGGGTAAACCAATGTTTGTACGTAAATTCGGTTTGTAAAAAGGATTTGTGTGTAAACGCGATGGGGGCTGTGTAAAAATCTCTAAGTGTACAGACAAAACGAGGACGACTATAAGCACAGAACTCAAGTTACACACGGACGAATTCTGACACTGTGATTGGTGAGTCATGGTCAGTCATAACCAATCACAGGGGAGACTGCCCCTGTCGAACGGCAGGTCCTGAAAGGTGTAGTTTACCTTCAAGATGCCTGCAGTAAGTCAAACAGCGTGTGGAGATTCTGTGGCGTCTGGATATTAAAATCTGGTATATCCTCAGATTTGAATTATTAATAAATTAAATGCTAGATATTCTAAACTTACAGTGTGTAAAGCCTTTGAGTTGACATTTACAGACTGGCTGTTATTTGAAATTTCAGTTTTCAGTTCCTTTACTTTATTGGACAGACGCTTTTATCCAAAGCGACTTACAAGAAGAAGACAACAGAAATTACCATTCAGTTCTCGTAAAAGCGGAGATACTACAACAAAGAACCCTGATAGGGCCTAATTCGTCAAGACAGAGAAAATGCTTAGAAATTGTTTAGTGCTAGACAACGTTATGAGTGTGTGCGCGCGTGTGTGTGTGTGTTAGACTCACTTGAAGTACTTTTTGAACAAGTGAGTTTTTAAATGTTTTTTA
>JAUMTR010264875.1:0-17451 GCA_032270685.1 Microctenopoma stevenorrisi | reverse complement strand
GGTGTGATTAAAACTGTGAGTGGGTTTGTTTACATGCTGATTAAATCCAATGGACTCTAACAAGGAATTAAATGCAGCGCTGAGACAGTTATCAGCATCTACATGAATGTTAAAGTCACCCACTACAATCACTTTATCTGCACTAAGAACTAAGTCAGAGAGAAAGTCTGAGAAATCAGAGAGAAACTCAGAGTACGGGGCAGGAGGACGGTAAACAACAACAAATAAAACTGGTCCTTTAGTCCTTCTGGTGAGGAAGTCGTGGTAACCAACAAATGAGGCCTGGGTTCTATTCCTATTCACAACCAGGGATTCGGGATCTTTTACTGTGCAGCAGAGTGAAAGGGGGGGAGATGGAGTGATGCTGCACCATTGCCCAACATTTGTGTTCAGTGCAACACTGCTCAGTGCTGCTACAGCTGTGTGTTGCTGCTGCCACAGTGTGGACAGGAAGTGGAATCAGCAGAAACAATAACAAGGAAATAAAGGTCATAATGCTGCTGCTGCTGATGTGTTCAGTGTGCCTGGTGTTAACTTAAATAAAACGTCCAAACACTGCTGGAAAAGATGGACTATGGACTTCAATAGACCAGACATGTCAGAGCTACCATAAAAAGGCTGCTCAACCTATTTGAAAAACAGATTTCTGTATCCCAGACAGAAATGAATCGAACGAGCGTCAGTAATTTATGGAGTAAATACACAAACTCTCGCAAGTTAACTCTTCTTTTCTTTTTGCATTTCGTTGCCTTGTTGCATTTCGTTGCCTTGTACTTGTACATGTGTAATGACAATAAAGTTAAATCTAATCTAATCTAATCTAATCTTCTTGGAAGGGATGAGAAATCACACACGCCTTACACTGACCAGCAGATGTCAGCAAAAGAGAATGTATTAAGCCCACATCGGGAGTCAGATACTTGGAAGGACACCACACACACACACACACACACACACACACACACACCACAGGCTTCTTTGGACATTGAGTAATTTATGAAGGGTCTTCACTAAACTTTAAATTTTAGACAGTAAATGTATCTAATTAATTAGATTTTAGTTTTAGAGATGTGTTATCTATATATCTATATATCAGTCACTAAAAATGTTGGTGTGTGTGTGTGTGTTAGCTGGAACACATGTTTATTACAGACAAGCTTGCAGGTCAACATTAACCATCATCAGCTTTCATTCATTTAGCACGAGAAACACTGATGCTGCCTGCGATCAGCGTGTGTCAGAACACGCGGTGCATTAGTGCGTGCACAGACGTACGTTTCTTTGGTATATTTAAATACTGCAGGACATGTAAAACAGTGGGAGATAATGGTGTACTCTTCATAAATGTAACCCAGTCACCTTTTTGCTGCAGTTTGCACTGCATGACATCAGCTCACCTGCAGTATGTACAGTAAACAGTGAGTGGATATCAACAAACACAATTTTACTTTAACTCAAACATTTACATTTAATACAAAGGCACATTTAAATCTCCTACACAAAATTCTTCTATTGGTATATTTTTACAATTTTACGCTGGACACTATACCTAATTTCAATGTTACAATGACAACGTTCTTATTGTCATTCTGAAAAACTGACACTCAGTCTAACCTCTTCACCTTGTTATTCAGAGGATAAAGTGCACTGCAACATTTAAATAGTGGGTTCCAGCTCCAGCTGTGTTGATTCTCTGGGGCACATTCATCTGTCATATATAATAATGTAAAAATATCAGTCACTCTGCAAGTATGTACAGGTTTATCACACATGCATGTGCGGGGTCTGTATCTGGGTTGTACTCTGTGACGCTGAGTGGTATCAGTTTCACGGTGTGTGTGTGTGTGTGTGTGTGTGTGTGTGTGTGTGTTTGGTCTGAGCACCTTGGGAGGAAGAAAGTCAGACGAGCTCGTCGGCATTCCTGACTGCCGTGTTTTGACTGCATGGAATGCAGCTGGGTCACATGACCAGCTGTTGTTGTCAGGTGTAAAACTGGGAGCTGTGTGCTTCTCTTCTGCTCTTCAGACACATACAATATTCACATTAGGAAATCTCGTTAAAGCTGCTGTTGCTGGGTTCAGTGGACATTTGTTCTGAAAAATAACATCAACACCGTGTTGTGAAAAGTGGACTACTGAAAGAATGAGACTGCAAATCCAGGGTTCTCAAATGAGTTTCCTCTGGAGGGTAGTTGAGCTCAGTTAGTTCAGCTTTAGGAACAGAGAACAGATTCTATTCTAAATATCTTATGGAATATTTCTAATGACAAATTTATCGTCGTTTTTTGTTTTTTTTTATAAACTGAAACGTGTAACTGTTTTTGAAGGATGTGAAACAACTCTTACAATATCTAAAATTTAAAAGGTAAGGTGGATCAACATGCTCTGGGGGTTTGATGTGGGGCTGATGAACCTGCAGTGGGGTCATTACATCACTGTTTCTCTAAACAACCACAGAAGCAATCACTCAATCATCTGGAGCAGGCAGACACACTGGTATGCAGATCCCACTGTGATGAGCAGACACGAGGCCTGAGTCACATCCTTTTGTATGTCGGAACAAACGTGTGTGTTAGTATGTGTGTGTGTGTGTGTGTGTGTGTGTGTGCGGCCATGCAGAAATGAATGCAGCCAACTGATGCAAACATATAAGCTCACGTCACCACCTGTCACACCCCGACACACAAAACAAACATTCCCCAGAGGCCAGGACATACCACACATAACAGACATATGTGAGCTGCACTTGATTAAACACACCTTGCAGAAAGAGGTGTGTGACTCACAGGCCTAAATAAAGTCCTCATAAAGTCTCGCCTTGCTCAAGTATGCTAGCTATTGTCGTAATGGAAGAAGTGGACTGGTTTCCATTCTGAGCAGTGGCTGTAGTATCAGTGGTGATAACAGTAAGGGAGGCGGAATACAAAACAGCAAACATGGAGAAGAAGAGAAACAGGTGGGCTCACTAACTCGACTGGTTCACTTGGCTGATAATACTGCTCGAATACACACACTCGTTCTTATATATGCCTCGCTCTCTCACTCAGAGAGCACCCGAGAAAAGAGCAGGAGGATCCAGTTGAGGCGTGAGTCAGCCCGAGTTTTGCTGCTTCTCCGGGTGTGGCTGAGGGTTAGTAGGGCCACATAGTGCATCTGTGTGTCATCATCACACACATTCAGGCCTATTTATTGCCGTTAGTATTTGTTAGTAGAACTATTAATAGTGTCAGTAATGTCAGAGTGAAGGCTCCATGCTTCATCTGCTGCTACGAGAGAAGCATTCATCTGACAGACTGATTCCAGGAACACACTGTTACACTTTGAACAAGAGTTAACTATACTGAAATGATTTCAAAGCAGCAAAGAGAGAAGATGTTGCTATGACTAACATCTCATCCATTTATTTTCAACTGCCTGACCCAGACGTTCAAACCCCAGCTATGTTCTCCAGCTCCTCCTGGGGGACCCCAGGGCCAGATGAGGCTTATCTCTCCAGTATGTTCTGGATCTACCCCAGGGTCTTGGATGTGCCTGGAACACCTCAGGTAAAAGGTGCCAAGGTAGCATCCTGATAAGATTCCCAAACGCCTCAGCTGCTATCACTCTCTATATGAGAGAGCAGCAGTCCTACTCTGAGCTCCCTTCTGATATCCAAACTCTTTTTTTATCAGCAACTTAATTGAACAATAGGAATTTCATTTTAGGTACTCTTGATTAGGATTTTTAATCTAATGCTTTAATTCTGTGAAGTTTTATTTATTTCTCATAATGTGTTACATATTCTCCCTTTACAATATGCACCTTGACTTGAGTCTTCTGTTTCATTCTGATATGTCACACGTGTGATTGCAATAAAGTATTCGTACAAAATATTCATGTTGTTTTCATGGCATTTTTAAAAATTAGCAGCAATCTGTCTTTCCAGAAACAGAAGTCCTGTTATTCTGCATCCTGAGAATCCACCAGAGACACTTTTGTGTGTTTTCACTAGAAACCAGTTTAGTTGTTTTGGGGATAATTCAAAGTGCAGGCGAACTTAAATGTCACCTGTGTACTGCAGCTTGACCGATGACTTTGGAGACCTAGACACAAACTAGCTACATGGAAACTGACTTCTGTGAATTTAAAAAGTTGCATGCATTATTATTTTTGATAATGTGTTTCAGAATGTGGTCTTCCACTTTGTGAAATGTGCTGTGGATGTTCAGACGATGAGTACGAATCATTGTGTTGAGCCTTTCTTTACAGATCAGGTTAAAACGTGAGGTCAGATGAACCAGTTCATGATCCTACAGACTTTTCAAAGCTTTTCAGCCTATTAAGATATATTAAGTGATATAAGTCAACTACATTGAGCTATGTTGACACTAGCATAAATCACCATCGCAATTTTCCCCCTAACCAGTCAAACTGCTTGACAACAATTGTGCAAACAAGGGGATTTGGTTTGGCACAAGCACAAAGGCATCTGGGTTAGGTTTAGATACAAAATAAACATGGTCAAGGTCAGTAAAATTGTAGAATGTTTGACGATTGCGTCCTTAACGCCACAGGTTCACAGCAGAAGGCTGCTTTATATGGACTTCATTTCCTGTGATGTCCTACGTGCTAGGGAGTGTAATGTTCACTGCAGCTGCCACTCACAGGCAAATGGGTCATTTTCTGTTGGTGGTACAAACAACATATAAAGTGACATTTTGGCGGAGGACAGTCTCATCTAGCAGACGGCCAGAAGGTGTATATGATCAGTTCATAGGTGACGTATAGTAACAGCAGCAAAGGTCAAACTATTGAGGGTAACCCTATGACCACACACACACAACATCCTAATTTCCATCAGCATTTCAATATCAATATTAGTGATGGTGATTATATTAACATCAAGCTAACAATGTAATCAGAAGTAAATTTTTATGCTGCCGAATAAATAGTTTGATTTGTTAAGCAGTGCCATTTAAAACCAGATGCTCAGTTACAGAACAGAGGTTCAAAAAAATATATATATAATGAAAATAAAAGAATAATTACTGTTAAAATAAATATTAGCAATAATGGTGAGTCAAAATGATGAGATAAAATGTTAAAATGTAGACTTCCACATTCAGACTTGCATTTCACCTTCAGTTTCCTGCTGTTTGATGACAGTGACAGGTTGATGATCTTTTCTGTCACCACCAGTAAATAAAGCACAATCTTCCCTTAAACAAAGGACTTTCATGTTTAAACCTGCAGTTACAAAAGTGGATTTATTATTGTAACTCCTGTGATAGTAGCCAACTGATGTGTAGTAGTAACTGGTGACAGCCACTGAATGACCTGATAATATTCAGGGCAGGAGGCTCATAATTAAGTAAAATATTGAACCAGTTACCAAATTGAAACGAGCAGCTGAAGTATATACTTTCACTGAACTACAGAAGGTCCAACAAGGACAGATTTTATTGTTTTATTAGAGGAGTCTCGAGGCATCACAGCAAAATCCGAGTGAGTGAAATCACTAATGAGACATGTCATTAATAATTTTGCACACACACACACACACCTGGACACACAAACGTGGTGTGAGCATCAAAGTCCTGGCTGGCTGCATGAGATCACGCTGCCAATCCAAGTCCTCCCTTTTCCAGCTCTCTCTCGCTCACATTCCTGCATTCCATCTTCACTGGGAGAGGATAGAGGATAGAGGAGAAGGTTGGAACATAACACGTGGTGGAGGAGAGACATAAGGTGTTGTTTTATATGACTAAAAAATAATTTTCATTTCACTTTAGAGAATGTTCTTATCTGGGAGGCTTACAAGTTGTTGGTAATTACAGCGGATTACATAAGTGTGTAGGGGTCTTGCCACGGTTAACACACCCACACACACACACACACACACACTGGCCCCAGCACTGGCTGGTACTGAAAATGATTAGGAATGGGTTAGTGCAGGGTACAAACCTGGGGGAGGAGGGGGGTTTAGTTGAAAAAGTAAGTAAGAAAAAGAGAGATATATATATATATATATATTTATATATAAATATAGCAGGTGATAATCTTGTGGCTGATCGGTGAACATCTATCCTAAATAGAAAATGTCCATATGAAATTGATGGTTTTTGTTTGTTTATTTCATTCAGAAATGATTTATGAAACTGCAGTTTTTCCCGTTTCACACGTTTGACTGAACTGTGTGTGAACTTCACAACAACACACACACACACACTGTAAGCCCACGCAGGCAGGTTTGGAGGGATGTATAGGTGTTAGATACGACGCATGTGCAGTGTGTCATGTGCACACATCTCATGGAGGGTTTGCAGTAGTGGCAGTAGCAGCGTTTAGCAGGGACACGTGCAGTATAATATAATGCTGTGGCGTTATAACCCCAGCGCCACGTCACGCCCCGCCCCGCCCCCTCTGCTGTGTTATCCAGTGTGCTCAGGTTGGAGGGTGTAGAGAGGTGTAGCGGGTGGAGGAGTAGGACGGGTTACGCTGGCATCTCGTAGCCCGTACTGGGTTTACCGGACTCCACCTGTCGCGAGCGCTGTTTCTGTATCAGTCTCGTAAGAGCACGAGACCAGCACAGCGGCGCGAGCTGCCCGCTGCTCGAGCGAGGATCACCGGAAAACCGAGAAGAATAGACAGGTGCGGGGACGACGGCAGCTCCCACCGCCTGCTGGTGTCTGTTAGTACCGAACAGGCAGAGAGGGGAACGACAGCCGCCAAACCGGTGGATGGTTTTATCCGCAGTGCCTCAGCCGACCGACCGACCGACCGGAGCAGAATGTCCAGACAACAGCAGCAGCACCGGACGCCGCTGAGAGTCACCGACAGCGTGGTGGAGGTCAAGAGCAAAGTGAGTGCGGGACTAATGCGGTTTGCGTGGTAATTTCAGCGGCAGCGACAGGACACACGGTTGTTTCTGTTTTAGCGGCGTTGAACTGACAGCACCGACAGAAACCCGCTCCTGTTCGCGGAGGAACGTGACGCGTCGCTCGCGCGCGCCTCGGAGTTCCGTTTCACCGTTAAACGCAGGTGAGAGGTGGCATCAGCTGAGCAGCGGCCTGGCTGCCGCACACATGGACGCTGTCCCCCCGCGGAGCCCGCGGCCGCTTACCGTGTCCGACGCCCTGCGCGAGCCTCCGTAGCGCGTCCGCGCGGCTCCGCTTCACCGCGTCCTGTGTCGCGTGTCGCTTCGTGTGTGTCCGTCGCTCTGCGGCGACACGGTGCGACTGTGAGCGTCCGTGTCTGGACCATGCTGCACGGTGCCTGCCTGCATGCGGGCTGCGCGGTCACCGCAGGCCTTCTGAGGAGTCCACTTTTCTCCGCTCTCAGTTTGGAGCAACGCGAACAATACGTCAGAGTGAAGTAAACCACATCCATGTACCGCTGCTGCGATGCTGGGTGACCCATGTCAGTGTCATATAACTGTAGGAAAGTGGTACTTCTAACTAGGGCTACTTGCATGCATTTTGTTCGTGTTCATTTGTTTAATTGATTAATTAAATAGATTTTCATGTAGAATTCACATATAATTAAATAGCTGTAGCTTGTAATCATTATTATTAGATTATATTTTGGTCTCAGTCGGTACAGCTACAGAGTTTTTCCCCCATTTATAGGTTTGTATGCCATCATCTATTTATAATCTATGTAAATACTTAGGTCACAATCAAATAGTATTGATATTGTGCCCTTTCTGGATAAAAAGGTGGAAGAAAAGTGGAAGTGGTCTGTAAGTCAGACTGAGACTGTTAAATGTAGTTTATGATTTCTTTGGTCAAACATGATGAAACATGAAACGTAAAACCAAGCATCATGATGTCATGGTACTTTTGAGGTTTAGGACATTTATGAAGTACTGGAACTGCATTTATGACAATGCTGTTCATGAAAGTGTGTTATTTCCACCTTTAGTTGCTGAACAAGGTGTTTCTGCCCTGTCACATATTAATGAGTCAGTGATGTCACTAAACCAGGGATGCATAGTATTGAGTTTTGTCACTGGTAGTTATTGGTTTGCAGCCAGTTCAGTGTGGTAATGCTTTGAAGACTTGATGTGTCGTGTTTGTAAGTGGTATACGTTGATAATTACTTGCTGTGTTATTTCAGACGTACAAAAACTGAAAGGGGTAGTAAGTCTGGGAGTGACTCCTGACCCCCACCTGTTCTATTGTGTTCAGTTTCAGTCAAGACTATTAAAAGCCTAGCTTGTCATGCTGTAATCTCACTGCTTTCATGTGATTTATTGTCATTTTTGAGGATTCATGCAGATATTGTTTGTGAAAAAAGTAAAGAATTAGAAAAAATAATTAACGAAATCACTGACGTGCTTCAGAAGTTAAGAATATCGCTGCACGCAGTGTTGGTCGCTGTGGATAATCACAGTAATAAGTATGCCTCTGAACTCCCTCCTGCTAAGGAATGTAATTATAGTGTTCCTTTTCTTCTCAGACAAGAAATCAAAAGATCAGGCAAACTATCATTGATTCCCTCAACAATAGTGGCAAAGATCACTCTGATGATTCAAATTCAAAACCTTCACCTGATGCTTTGATTATGTGCTTGCAAAATTCTTAAAAAGGTTTTTAGTTGCATGACAACGGAGGTATTACGCATAGCCAACAGTTGCCCAAAGTCCTTAAAACTATAGTCATTAGGCCATTGGACTAAAAATAATCTGAAAACATAAGTAATAATCAACTGTGCGCCCAGATCTGGACCGTGCCAGCTGCTACACATGAACCTGTTAGATAATATTAAGCACCAGAAAGGATTTCATATCACAAATGCAGAGATATCACCCAAAGAAGACGTTTGAGAACAGTGTATGAAAGAAATTAGCAACTGAAACTATAGGTAAAAGACGACAAAACTTAAGTTATTGTTTTCTAGGTCAAAGTCTGTTATTAAATCTGTGGTTAAGAGTCTGCTCCTGCAGTGTGGATCCAGCTACAAATATTGTTAGTATTATGGATTCTGAACTAAATTTAGTAGCAATAATAAAATCTGCCATTTATTACCTTCAGAATATCACAGTTTGGAGTTCAGGCAACCCGCTGAGATCAGGTCAGCTGGTTCCGGGTTGTAGTGCTGGTTTCACAAGGGTAGAAACTAAGCACGGGGAAGCTGCTTTTAGCTCCTGAGCTGCTTACATTCTAAAAATACTCTTCACTAACTATGCTATAATTCATCATCAGTAAGGTTACGGAGCCTGTTTAAGAAGCAGCGCACATACAAGCTGCTCCTATTGTGTTTACAGATCTTTTAGGAGCTGGATCATGACTAGATTCTTTAGTCATGATCCAGTAACCATGATGAGACCAGGTTAATCATCAGTTCATTTGTGGTTCATCTCTGTCCTTTTTTTTGTTCTGTATTCCAAAATGGGAAAACATTTTCATAAAATGTTCATATAACAAAGTTTCAATATAATTTTTTTTTCTGTTAACCGACTTAGTGCAACAGTGCAGCCTTTAAATCAGCAGTATTAATATCACATGGTAACAAACACCGTCTTCCCAATTCTGTTGCGGACTTTAGGCGTGCCACATCACACCCTCCACAGTATCACTATTATTATTTATTTCACGTAAAACTAGTTGTTTTGAGATTTCGGTCATTCTCTATGTTCCCTGGTGCTTAGATCAATGACAGTCCAGTGTCTCATAACAAGAGCAGCGCGACGACCTCTGATGATGATTTAGTTCCCGTAAAGGAGCTGCCTCACTAGTCTGCGAGATTTCTCCTGGAGAGCCCACGTCTATAAAGATGTACAAGATCATTATAAAGTGTGACTGGAAAAAAAAACTATAATGTAAAAGTTCCTCATAGAAATCCAAATTTTATTCAGATAGTTCGAGCTAGTGTATCAGCCGTTTGTCTTTTCCTCTGTCCTGCTGCAGATACACAAACGCAGTTTAAGTGTGTCAGCCATGATTGTTGTTATAAAGCAGAGTTGAAGAGAAAACAGAGATTAGATGTCATGACTTCTGAGTATTCGAAGGCTCACCTGCATTCCTGATGCACTTTTTGGTTTTATAATTTGCTTTGTTATTTATATTTTGTAAATGTATTTGATAGAAGGCACTTTGTGATTTTTGTTTCCCTGACTATTCAATGAAACGTCTGTTTTTGCCACTAGCATCTGCTGCTGAATTATGTTTTGCTCATCACTAAGACTTGAAGACAAGCACAGTGGCAAAATGAAGCCTCGTCATTGTTCACAAAGCTCATACCTGTCTCAGCCTCTCTGTTTATTTCTGTTATTTCTGTCTCTTCACTCAGATGAACTGTTTAAATACTGATGAGGGTGATTAACCCAACATTCTCTGAAATGTAATGGAACCATAAGAACATCTAAGCATGTGGCCGTGACAAAACATAGTCATTATGATAATTATGAAGTAACTGGTTTACATGACGTAAACCAGTTACTAGAGGATCCTATAGGAAGCTGTCATCAAATATATTGTCAGACTGGTTATATTATTTACTTTTTAAGTGTAAAGTTATTGTGCGGAAGATTTTTTTTTTTATTTAGAGGTTTGTACTTTTTATTATAAAAAATTGTTGTTTGTTTTGTAGCTTGAGAACGTGTTACCGTGTGGCTATATTAGATAAATATGTCTGCAATTCAATGACAGTCATGTACAGTCAGGTCTTACTGTGGGGGTTATTTTAGGTCAGACAATGTGCACAGGTGAAGGATGGATTTATCTTTACTGTGTAGGCTGGTGAAATGCGCAATGCGTGTCTCAGTTATGTCACGGCAGCCGCCAGGGGCCTCGCTCAGGCCTCGCTCAGGCCACACGCATCTGAGTTTATAAACTCTGCGTCAGGCCCGCATGCGACTTGTTGGTGTTTGTACTGCTTTAGGCTGGTTCACTGTGCCTACTACAGTGTTGGAAAACAACAATGTCAATGTGATTGGGAGCGAGGCTCCTGCGAGTACAAACACATTGTTGCAGACTGTTCTCATCCCCTGCTGCAGATAGAAAGCGTTAGTTCTGTTTAAATGCAGTCATGTGTACGTAGCAGCTATCATCGTGCTTGTGTCAGCCGTCACTATAACAAATATGTGAAGGGAACTGCCCTTGTTGATTGTGTTGTTCATTGTCTGCAGTTCGAGGCTGAATACCGTCGCTTCGCTCTAAAGAGGAATGGCCCCGGTGGCTTCAGGGAGTTCTACCGTCTCCTCCAAACCATCCATCGTATTCCTGGCATAGACGTGCTGCTGGGATACGCCGACGTCCACGGAGACCTTCTACCGATCAACAATGATGACAACTTCCACAAAGCTGTCTCTGCAGCCAATCCACTGCTCCGCATCATCATAACCAAGAAAGGTAAGAGAAGTAGGTGCAGAGAAAACTGATCTACAATGGAAGAGGATTTCAGAAACCCTGCAGTCCAGAACAGCTTGAGATGGAAATAGTCTTTCCTCAAAGCTACACAGTAGTACCTGTTGGCTGCCCTTCCTTGCTTTCAAGCAGTGACTGTGTGTGTGTGTGTGTGTGTGTGTGTGTGTGTGTGTGTGTGTGTGTGTGTGTGTGTGTGTGTGTGTGTGTGTGTTTGAGAGCGTGTATGAGCCAGTGCTGCAGGACAGGTCTTTGTTCTCTACATCAAAAGTGGTTTCTTCTTCATACAGCACACCACCTGATGATTCCCTGCCTGCCTCTCCCTCTTCTTTCTTATAATGTTCTCTCCTGGGTAAATGGTGATTTCTTGGAGGGGAGCTTGTCTACTTCATTAGCCACAGCACTGTGCAAGTGTAGAACGGGACATGAAATAAAGACACATTGCTTTAAAATTTAGGATATGCAAGGCTGAACAAGAATGAACACATTTACACATTATATAACTTTAGAGATTCCTATAATGACGGCAGGTGTCAAAACTAAAGGAGAACTAAAGGTTCTCATCCTCCCTTTTTGGCCAGATTACATGGTTTTCCACTGTAGCGGTTCGATGGAGGTTGTGATAAAAGGCTGCGTGGAACAACAATTTTATCAGGAGGGAGGAAAGAAATGTTGTTACTAGTGGTGCAATGGTTCTGAGACCGAGGCCTGAACTGTGACGCAATGACCCACTGTCCTGTTCTTAAAGCCAGAACACTACAAACACATCTACCACAAACAACCCTCCTCGCACATACTAATAGCAGTGACCGATGCCTGCAAATTAAATACAGTAACTCGGAAATCTGATATTTCACGTTATTGAAATATAAGCGTTACTGTCTTAAGTTTTTCATTTTGCCTTTATTAGCAGTGAGTTGTGGAGTTTCAGGAGTTACAGATACACTTTCTGTATCTGTAATCAACTGTCTGGGATGTTTCGTACACTGTTTTGTACACTTTACAAACTGTAAACTATTTTATTGTTTTACTTTCACACTATTCTGTGCTGCAGAATTTTGCAGTATGAAGAGAGGTTGTCCAACTCTAGAAACAGAAGAAAACACTAAAGAAAGGGTGAGATTTTGATGAGCTTCATTTTTCCTGATACTTTTAAAATATACCCGCTGCAGCAGGGATAATAATCTTCAGGACTGGAACACAGCTGATATTTTTCCCACTAAAGACTAATGTTAGTTCACTGTGAGTTCTTGCATTTGTTTAAAAAAAACTCTAGCAGAAACAAAAATGAATTACGCATAAAGAATGTTTCAAATAGCTGGGATAAAAGTTCTCTTCCCTAACTTTCACTCTGGGAACATCCATAAGTCCAAGTCTCTCCAGGCTCAGTTCGTTCATCACGGATTACATGACTGATTATCACATACTACACTGCTGCATTGTGTGTCACGGTGCACCTTTTTTTTTTTGCTGTGTCTCCATATCTTGCATAATTCATGATGCAATTATGCTAATCTGCTGCTTAGCAGGCTGCTATTGCTGTTCAGAATCACAGACAGCTGCTAGTTTAATCAGATTAACTCAGTGGTCTGTGACAGAGCTACAGAAAGGAAGATATTAAAGACTGAGAACAGCACAAACAAGAGGAAATTCGTATATAGACTTTAATGAGTTGTTTTGTGGGGCTGGAATTTTATCCCAACAGTCAAGACGTGTAGAAAAGTACCAGAAGATCAGTCACATCAGTAACGATACACACTGCATTAAAAAAATAGCCTTTTGAATTAATGTCTATTGTGTTTACTTCGCTCCTCACTGAGGAGTTTACCACCTAAATGTATGCAATCACTTAATCTGTCATCCCAAAAGTGTAATCTAATTCATAGTAAATCAATAGAAACAGTGTGTGAGTTTGTAAAGATGATAAAAAACACATCTGTGCTTCTTTGTTGAAGCACAGTCTTATGCTCTGCTCTTCCACGTTCTCTTTGTCCTTCACTTGGGGTTTTCTGGCGTGCACTCGTGAACACATCTATATATATATATGTGTGTGTGTGTGTGTATATTCTGGTATGTGATTGAGGGAGAGTTAGAGAGAGAGAGTGATGGCAGCCCATCTGGTGTAGTAAGCCATTAACAACCGAGTGGGATTATCTTACTCTAAAAGACTTTATCAATCATATCGGCTTCACTTTCTCCCACCACTTAGTGTGGTGTGTGTCAGAGGGGGTGTATGTGTGTTTATTTAATGTGCAGGAAATGTCTGATCGGATTAAATGGAGGAGGTTGATGTCCGATATGTGAATTATGTCCATCTGCATCAGTGCTGCAGTGGTAGCCGGGGTAACGGTAGTAGTACAGCGAGTGAGCCGTAGTAACAGTTCTGCAGAAATTCAGCAGTAGTTGCGATAACGGCTCCATATTATCAGAGCCACAGAGAAAAACATCTAGTTCACCACCAGTTTCATTATTCTAAATCCGCTCTGGTTCTGGCAGCGGGTTAATATTAATTTTACGATGGTAGCTCCAGTCGAAATGGTTCTGCAGAACTACAATCTAGTTTAATTTGGTAAAGTAGCTTGTAACATAACGGTATCATCTGGTGAGCAGGTGGCAGAGACATTTAAAACAGAGGTACTATGAGCTTTGTGATGGCGATAGAAAACAAGCTGGCACATATTTGTGTTTGTGTGAGGCCCACAGACGGGGAGAGATGTACTGTAACTGAGTAAGAGAAATACGAGAGTGGATGGGAGGAGGGGTTATCTCGCTGTGGCCTAACCGTGCCGCAGAAATGACTTTCCAGAAATAACACCAACACAGAGACTCGCACAAATAAACACACGGAATGAAGCCAGAGACGCTGACGCGCTCGTCTCTGCCAATGTGTATAGAAATGGGAAATATGTGAAGTTCTGGCTGTGAGGCGTAAAACTCCAGCCTGGACTGAACTCTTGTGAGTTATGGATGGAGGCCTGGCTAAAGACAGCCGACAATATCTGTTTACAACATGATGAGAGGAGGAGGAAATGAAATATTCATAGACAGGCAGCACGATGCAGAGATGGAGGGAAGGACGGGGAGAAGCAGAGTGATGGAGACGACTGTGTCCAGCTCATTTTCTCTCCCTCTGTTCTGAAACCCAGCCATCACACTCATTTACCTAATGAGCTGAAATGAGTCAAATTAGAACAGGTTGATGCAGACGTGAAGAAGACGGTTAATGTTGTTTGAGCTGCTCGGGCACGGTTGGAACACAGCGTGTGCACTGCAGGGCCTGGAGAAGTGAGGTAGGAGGAACTGATACCGAGAATAGAGTCATTTTATTGGAGATAATTACAAACCTCCGCTCTGGGTAATTGCAAAGTAGGGGGAGTGATCCTGTTTGTAAGTACAGTACACAGCTGCAATGGCAAGAAATAGTAAGTGAACTATTCTGTTTTATAAATTGGTCATAAAAATGATCCAAACTTAAGCAAAGTTGACATAATATTTCTAAGCTGAAAACGCCAACTTTGATGTCTTTGATGTCTTTGATGGCGGCCTGGTATCTCAGTGGTTAACCTCTTATAGCTTATAACCCTGTATAGGGGCCTTTGGGGTTGAAGAGGTTAAGGCAGAGGGCTGGGATGCAGGGACAGCAGGATCGATTCCCAAATGAGGCACCCAGGGGTGTCCCTGAGCGAGACACCCAGCACTAGCTCCCCGAGTGCCGCCCGTGGCGTACCAATGATAAAATAAAGTGAATTCTTCTTCTTCTTTATGGGACACATCCAATAAATGTACAGCGATGAAAAGAGATTTAAGTTCACAGTTATACAGGGAACGTCTTGTGGACAGGCAGCCGCATTCAATAATCTTGAGTTCAGGGTTCAGTTCCAGAGACGGGGGGGCGCAGGAGGAAGCGAGACTGCTTCACCAACTGATTGACAGCTGACCCCATATAGAACAGCATCTCGATGACTCCTCAAACACACTTTTAGGGCTGATGATGTCATTTGGATTTGTGGTACCCTCTTTACCGCGGTGTCTGTTCTGTCCTAAAAACACTGCAGCACAAGAAGAGTGTGTGAACTGTTTGGTGATGTCATCTCATACATGGTTAAAACAATAACCATATATGAGATATTAATGCATATTTCATCTCACCAGCTAGGTTCTAAAACTGTAGGGTAATAAAGTAAAGCAGGGTTTATAGAATATGTAAACCGGTGGGGAGAAAATGTGATGCCTCAAAGGGAAGTATTGTCTTGTTTTTTAGTGGTTGCAGGTAGGTGGTGGTCGGGGTTAGTACCACGTCCTCACAGCATGAAGTGTACTCTTTGTTTCAGGGGTAGGAGCCTGTCTGTCTCCGTCCACTGTACACAACGTAGTAAACCTGCACTGGATTCAGCCATATGGCCGCCTCTTGGGCTCCAGATGGTGGGCACTACAGAGTGAGGTCACTGTTGTGCGTCTCTCTCTCTCTCTCTCTCTCACTCACACACACACACACACTCTCTCACACACACACACACACACTATGGCTTATGAGAGTTGCAGATAATAGACTCGTGATGCATTTGGGACACATAAACACAGAAGCATATGATGCAGGAAGAGCATTGATTTCTTCTGAATGTTTCTAATAATTGATGATAAAATATTAAATTGTTGTTAATTGACATCTTTCAAAAAGATGTCTCGTGAGTTTGTGTTTCAAAGACCATCTGACCATATTGTTTTTGTTGTACGATACCGGTACTAGTGAAGGGTGACGGTTCTGTTAATGCTCACTTAAGTTTCAAATGTAATTTAAAACGGTCGTCAACGTTGTTCTAAGTTTCAGAGCAAATGGCTGTAAAGTCTGATGAAGAAACAAGCTTGTGCAGCTTGAACATGAGATACTACTACAACTCTAGTAAAAATACAGAAATAACAAATGTATTTATAACTACTTATGTTATTGTAAGTGAAACAGAGTCACCATATTTAGGTATTTTTAAATTAAGCTAAACAAATGCATAGACTAAAAGCTTTTTGCTGGTGTGGACACACTAGCAGTTCTTTTCAGATGCAGATCAAACTGTCAGTGGACGAATCAGTCCGTCCGTCCGTCCTGTGGTCTCCAAACTCGCAGTCCCTGTATAACGTACCATGCAGTTTGTAGCTGGAACGTTGTTTATTATTCTGTGTCTGCCAGCGAAGAGCAGCCTTCACGTCAATAAACTGAGCCCCATCAGACACAAACACACCCCTCTAATATTTGTGTCTTTCTGAGGATACATAAATGGCTTTGTTCACTTCTCTAACTTTACCCATGACTTCATGTAAAGCAGGGCTTTGAACTGTGAATGATGCGTGAAACTCCCATTGTTCCCACTGAGACAGAATTACACAGATGCAATAATCTGTTTTGTGTTTCACATACTAATCTCTAATTGCCTTTGGCTCCATAAATATCCAGTTTCAGTGTTCACACACACACACACATTGGCAGTGGACGTTTTCTACCTTCTCGGTTGTCTTCTCATCGTTCTTCATTAACTGTTTCACATTTCTGTTGATAATGAAATATTTGTATTATCACATTAATTAGCTCGTCTATCAGCGGCCCTACTGGGATGGAATATTTTCCGTTCCGGCTACGCCCCATGATGCTATCAGAAACTTTCTAAGATCGGATATTTACCAGATATTTAGGAATTTTATGATTATGGATTATAGGATTATAGTCCTCAGATTTTCAGTGCATTAAAGGATAGGGCTGGTCTCATGTTTTGGAAAAGAAGAAAGCCTAAAATATCCATCAACCTAGTGTGTGTGTGTTTAGAGGGGGCTTAGCGGTGTCTGTGCCTTCAGGCTTTTGTCTGGCCCTTTGCGGTGAGGTTTCGTCTGTTCACCCTGCTCCAGACAGACTACGGTGCTTCTTTGTGTTTATGACTGTTATTCCTTGAACAAACAGCAGCATATTGTTACCTACGTTATATTTCTGATCAGTTAGAACGTTTAAAACCTCGTTTTCTGTTAAAACCTAAAAAAACAACTCAACTTAAAGCTTATTGTCGTGTCCACAGTTTTAGAAAGTGTATATGTGCGTACACATATATATATATGTATATGTGTAT
>JAUMTR010263869.1:0-13279 GCA_032270685.1 Microctenopoma stevenorrisi | reverse complement strand
TGATGATGATGATGATGATGATGATGATGATGATGATGATGATGATGATAAGCCTCTAAGTGATAGGAACAAGCAACCTGATGATCATGCATATTTTGAGTTACTGCTGGACGGATGGAAACCTGATAAAATGAGAATCCCTGCCAAGTTCTACCATCTCATAGATGGCAAGCAGCACGGGGAGATGCCACAATCTATACATGGACTCTGGGGCATATACAGACAGCGCAGAGGAGGGCTGTTTCTTTCCGCTGGAGAAGGACCTGTGGTGGATGATAACCCTCAGCGTGTGTTTCCTTTGTGTCATGAAAAACAGATCCCAGCTATGCTTGCGGCACTGCATCTTTGGCTTGTTGAACACTACAGAACCAAAGACCTGGTAATAAAGTGCAATGTCCCTGAGCGCATGACACTGTTCCCCATGCCCCGTGAAGAAGACCAGTATTTCTATGGAGACTATACACTGGAGCATTACTGGCCAGAACCGTCCAAAGAGGAAGTCTGGAATCTAGTGTTCTCTGAGACACTCGGGGATGTGGCTCTGGATTATGCTGACAAAAAGGACCCCAATGTTTACTTCACAGATGACTAATGTAGAATGTAATAAAAGTCTGTTGTCATATGTCTATACACTATGTCCATAGAATACTGCTCATATTGCTAAATGATTCTAACTATACCATTGTATCCTAGTTATGTCTGTTACCGATAAAGGCGCTGTCTAGGTCAAACATGACTAATTTAGAATGTAATGTCTGTATTGTCCTATGGCTATACAGCCGTATCTTTGTATATCATACCGCGATATATGTAGTCTAGTGTTTGTTTCTAACTATACCATTGTATCCTAGTTACATTTGTTATCAATAAAGGTATTCTACTGAAAAACATGTATGAAAATCACGTTGTGTCTCATGTCAACTTAGCACAGAGAACACAGTCGCATTGCACTGACTGTGAAAGCAGAACAGTAAATAAGGAACTCCTTGGATACTCCGTAACCCCACCGAAAAACAAACTAGAATGGTGTAGATAAAGAAGTAAGGCAGAGATGCTTTCAGAGAAACTCTCTTTTTATTAGATATCTAATACCCCATTCAACGAAGTCTCTACCCCCGTTCAACGAAGTCTCACATGGTTTCCATTAGCCAGTGAAACTTGTCTTGATTGCTCGTCAGGTAGAAGGCCATTTGAAATCGCCAAGTAGACCCCATAGTTTCCGAGAACTCAACGGAAAGATTTCCACTTTCCACAACCCTAACCCTATGTGCCGAGCCTAGCTTACAGGGGGCTTAGGCGCAAGGAAATAGAAAATAGACAAGAGTTTGCGCGCTCAGCCAGCCCTGCGGAGCGCGTGTGTAAGCCAAGGGAGAGCTTGTACCGGGTCAAGTGGTGGAAAGAAAGCTAACTCAGAGCTTGGAGAAGGGCGTTCGCAGAGGCTCTGCGGGGTCCCACACACAAAATCCGTAGGAGTGTGAGTTGCCCCTCGTGTCTAGGCGGAGCTTACTCTAGAACCCAAACGTTTCCTGAAGGGGGGGTTGGGGGTGGGGGTTGTGTTACCACTTAAAAAGCTTGCACCTATACACAGTAGCGCGCTCAAGTGACCATTGGAGTATGCGATTAAACCATGGACCTGTTGAAAAGGCAGTTGATAGCTAGGGCACTAGAGCAACCTAGCAATTTCTCTGTGATCATTAAGCTAATGCTAGCGAAAGACAATGCGTTGAGTTGTACTATAACCATGGTGTGCGATACGTGGATGCGTGTTGCTTACAAGGACATATGCGAGCGTATGGACATGCACTGGGCCTTCTTTGATAAAGTTCACAGTCTTCGTGTCAAGGCAGCGGAGTTTGTGGATATGTTGGGATCCCAAGTTCCCAATCTGCGTGTTAGGTTAACTGCGAGCCTCGACCAAACCCTAAACATTATACTTAGGGCCGAAGCAGGCACCCGCGAGTTTGTCATAACGCAAAGCGTGCTGAGCAGTAAGAAGGCCAAAGTACACGCCTTGCATATGATAATGAAGGACATTGTGGATTACATAGCAACATTCTGTTTCACAGTTCGTTTCGTGAAAGACGCAAAGCCTGGAGAATTGACAGCAAATTGTGTTTCGAGTGGAACCCGCGAGGAAAAAGTGTCACAGGAGGAAAGATGTGCCAAACCAGATCCATGGAGAAGAGCGAGTGTCATCAGATGTGGTCCCTTGCTTACAAGCATGCGCGAGTCTAGATCCTCGCGAAGAGACCATGAGAATGGGTCACGTGAGGATGGCTCACAGAGATCATGCGCTTGTACGCTGACGCCAAATAAACTTGTGAGTGCATTGTGGTAAAGAATAAGATTAAGTGCGATGAACGGGAATTAGAATTTGTTTTCTAAATAATCAACAGAAAACATGAACCCATGACAGTTATTTCGCATCCTTTAATTACTCTTTTATATTTAATCCTTATTTACTTTACTATATAGACACGTTTTACTTATTTTGTCATCGTTAGCCAACTATGGCTGAAGTTCACTCTGACACGTTTCTTGATTTTCCTGAATGCGAATTACCATATTGTGACAAGGTTTCAGATCTACACGATTGGCAATCACTCACTAAAAACGTGAATTTTGGTCCCACAGACTTTTTAGATGAAACGCCTCTCCCGACTATACCTTGTATTTACTCTGACAAATGTCTTGGCCTTCGCGAATGGGAATCCCTATCTGTTGACAGGGTTTCAGGTCTACATGATTGGGAATCACTACCTGAGGATGTGTATTACAGACTGGCAGACTTTTTTGAGAAAACACCCATCTCAGATGCCATGTTAGAGCTGACACTCGAACCCATGCGCACGGAGGATACACTCAAACCCTTGGACACGGACCTTAACAAACTCGAGTACACAACGTGCGCTTGCACGCTCAGTCCTTTAGCTGAAGAGGCAGCTGAGACACTTGACGCATTTGCTGGGCTGACACTTGAACCCATGCACACAGAGGATACACTCAAACCCTTGGACGCGGACCTTGACGAACTCATCGAGTGCACAATGCGTGCCCGCAGGCTCAGTGCTTTAGCCGAACAGGCAGCTAAGACACTCGACTTCATTGACGAGGAAGCATTCGAACTGGAACCCTTCACCGACTAAGTATCTGTGACTTTCCCTGTAAATTGTGTTGCTAATAAAGACATTAGAATGACAGGTTGGTTTCTTGTTTATTCGTTTCAATTGTAATAATGTAATAATATACACATGAAGCGAAATTGATCGCCTCCTTTCGTTGCGTTTCAATGATCGGTACTAGTAGTTTCCAGGTTGTACATGGTGGATCGCATACACGTCTCGTATTTCACATCACAGGAGTGATTTTACAAATCTGAGGATTGAGTGCTAGCAATGAGCGTCCCATAGTTAGAAAGAGCCCCTGAGTGTTGCAAATTGCCTACACTGGCAGTGGCTCTAGTTGGTCCATGCGGCAGACTACGGTCACCCTGCCCTGCCCGCTTGACACACGTAGAAGCACCATCTCGTGTACGGATCCTGTGCAGCGTGCGCCCGTGTTGGCCTTGCTGCGGACGGCAATCTCGTTCATCTCGCTCCAAGTGCTCTGAGAGTAAGGGCTCTGCCGATCGCATCCCGCGGCTCCTGTGCAGCCTCGGACCGTAGTGTTCTTCCAGTGGACCGTATTCTCCGCGATGAACCTCAGCGCGATCCATTAGGTTGGGTTGCTTTTTACAGGTCAAATGCGAGCTAGGACTTAAATCTAACGAGCATGCGCCGCTCGTTAGATGTAAGTCCTCCAGCATAACTTGTAGGCTGCCCGAGTCCTCACTCTCGTCAGCCCTCACGTTTTCACACATCTCAAGCTTCCTGATCATATTGTAATCTTCTCTATCTTGCATGAACTGACTAATGTCAATTTTGCAATGATCAATGAGATCGTCGATGCTGGCGAACTCAAGGTCTTGTTGTCCGTGCAGCGTGTGACATAAGATGTACACTCTGTGGTTTTCGTCAGGCGCTATGGTGTAACGAGCTGTGTTCTTTTCATGCCCTCTAACGAGTAACACAAACCTCTCACCGTTGTAAGGTTTCATGAAAGCGCAATGACCCACAGGTTTGTCAAGCATGTATTCTAAGCCATCTTTGAGAGTTCGTGTTTTGAGCAAGTTACGTGCGACAATCTGCGATGCCCACATCTTTAGGAGATATCGTTCGTCATCGCAATCACGGCTCATTGTCACCCTCATGTCTCTCCTCAGCTGATCACGATACATGATTGCGCTTTCGGGGATAAACCGAACGAACTTGTCCTCAAGAGTTGGTTGGTTGTGTTGCGGTTTTTCTGAGGATTTAACACATTTCATGCTAGTTAGTAGTAAAAGGAGACCACGTGGTCAATTGGTAAAAAGAATATAACACGCAACATGTCCCCTAAAAAAAAATACAACAAATAAAATTGGAATTCATGAGACGGATAGGAAAAGCGCTAGCCTGAGCGCCATCCGTTTTAACCAGTTACGCTTTATGTCTAACGAAAATATTAATTCTGAGCGGTCCTCCTCTATCAACCACTGAGCTCCGAGAAGTGTAACTCGCTCCTTGAGAGTATCGCTCGTGGAGTTATCCATAATGAAGCCGAAATATTCCGCGTAAAGCGGTTGGAGCTCAACTAGCAACTCCTGCCCGTTCCTTATCTCTGTGGCACAAATGTCCTTTTCCTCAAGCCAGTGCGAGTCTGAGGAAGCGCGCCGCTCGCGTTCCGTGTTTATGGGGAGAGGGTAGTTCGCGTAGACATTGTAAAACTTACCGCGGCTAAACAACGCGGCTTCTCCGCATATTCTAATCAGGTTCTCGTGAGCCGCGGACGCGGCTCGCATGGTTTGTCCACACAGTTCGGGGTTACTGGTCCATAGCGACATCCCAACGCGCAGATTTCTCTCTCTGATGTAGCGAAACTTGATGTCTTCGGACAGCTGATCCACGTATACCAATTGAGCATCCGTGGTCAACCAGAAAGCTTTCATTTCTCCCCGATACGCTAGATTCTCGCAGTGAACCTGACTACACAACTTGGGCTCATCTCCCATCATCAGAACGCGGTTAAACCGCACTAGTTCTCGATCGGTTAACGGCTCTGACCTTCCCTGCAAGTGCTGAGTGTTACGCCAAGGTACCCCGGAAAAAAGCCAACAGTATCTGAAGTGAATCTTCATCGGCAAAACGAATTCTGTCACTGAGATTTTGGAAGGACACCGGAGTTCGCTTCCACCGTGACACGCCGAGTAATTGTCCGTGATGCATTCTCTAGAGCACAGTGTCACGCTGTCCTCGTCGACACCCCAGTTGGCAGGTTCAGCGTCATGGCACCATCGAGCATTATCTTCGAACCCCGCTGAGATTCTGTGGTTACAAAGCGAGTTAGCGAGAGATCCCATTGACGGCTCCCGATCTCTTCCTATTGCGGTGGCTGTCGATTGTCTAAGAACTAGGCTCTCTAAGGTGGATAGAAACGGAGAACGAGAGCAGCTTGAGAACGAGAGAATGACAGAGTACAATCGGTTGGTGAGCGACCGCTTCGCGCAAGCCGCCCTGATAAAAGAGCACGGACTAGAGAGAGCTAAGGCTAGAATGCACGATTTGCAGCTTCACAATGTATCGAGTAGAGACAAGTCCAGTTCTGTGATGTACAGGTTTACTCGTATGATCGATAGAGTGTTTGAGTATTTTCAAGTGAAAGGCATGAGAATGGAACCTTTCCAACTCGAGCTCCTCAGAGGTGTCGTGTTGGGTGTAACAACCAATCAGTTAGGTGAGGCTCTTTTCAAGTATAAGCACGCTCTTTTGGCCAAACTGGGATTAGCTCCTCTCGGTTCGGAAACCTACGACTACGTAAACCCCAATCTGAGCCACTGGCATCACGTGGAGAAGGAATTTTCTCGTTACGCTAACCCTTACACTCTGTGCTTAGCCCCGAGACAATGCGGTAAGAGCTTGATGATGAGGCTGCTCCTGGCTTCTGTGCTCTTACACTTGGACATCAACGTGATGGTACAAGCTCAGAATAAACACATGTGTACCACATTAAGACTAGGCGTGGAGAGCGCAATGGAAGAGTTACAACGATTACCTTCTTTTAAACACACGGAGAGGCCCATCAACATCTGCGGTAACCCTGAAAATAGAGTCTACAAATTCGACCCGGGTTACAAAGGGACCTCCTTTGCTCACTTTTTATCCTCCAGTAATGACGTGAGTATCGCATTGCTTTCTATTACATGTTTCATTTTGACTGAGACGGTGTTGTTGTGGTCTGTTCTCTTTTCTTTCCCGTAATAAGGTGAGTAAGCCTATCACAATTACCAAAGACCATTCGATTGTCAGTAATGTCTTTTGTTTTGTTTCCTTCGAGGATTAGTGAGAGAAAAAAAAAAGACACGACCTTTCCATTAAGTAAAGTGTCTTGGGTGCGGGTGCGTGCCATCCAGACAACCATTTTGTTTGTTAGGCCTCGCAGAAAATAAAAAAAAAAACAAAAAAAAACAGTACAAAAGTCGGATGCTTAGGTGAGTACTAGTCAGACCTACTTGTGCACACAAGTTACGCGTTCTCCAGTAAGCCACGTTCATTGAACATGGATCGTGTTTGTGATAAGGTCCGCGGGCTGAAGCGTACAATCCCTGTGAACACCAGCAACACCTCACGCGAACTCTCCATTACCTGCTACTTGACCAAAGGGGCTCATCGTGACGAATGGTACCTGTGGAACATCTCGCCTTTAGCACTCCCCTTACACAAAGGGGAGCGTATACAGCCCTATCTAGTCGGCTCAGATTTCGAGCGCGGGTCTCAATGCCGCGCTTATATCCTGAAAGACTTCACTGTAAGCGGCATGGCTAGTGCGCTGTGTGTGGTGCAACGCAACATACGGTTCAAAGAACCAATCGCAGAGCTGGCCTCCGTAGCGAGTCAAGTTGAGCTTGTGAATCTGTGCCTGGCCAAAGGTATCAAGTGCGCTCTCTTCCTGGAACACCACATGGCTGATGTCAAGGACTGCGAGCTACAACTCGGTTCACATATGAATTCCGTTTTCGTATACACAGTGCGAGAAATGCTAAAAAGAAACTACGATGTAATGCACCATTACCCCTTATTCAACCGAGCAGTGTCTCTCCACTATTCAGACGAGGAAAACTTAGACCCTCCCGAGGTGAACGACGTGATAGCCACCGGGGGGTTGTTGGATCGGAGTGTCGCTGAACACGAGTCCCTGCACGGTATTCCGGTGACAGGAGTGGATGGAGTTTTTTTCTCACATTGGAACTACCCCCCGGGTGACAAGGAAAAAGAAGGGAGCGATAGAGGATGTCAAGCGAATGGCAAAACTAGGGCTTTGTCTCATACGCAGAAACTAGGGGCGAGCAGTGATGTCTCGCCCGGCGGAGAACTACGCTGCGAGCATGTACCTCACGCCCCACGGGAGGAGTGGACTGAGAACGATCTGGCGCGCGGCTCTGACCTGGAGTCTCGCGAGCAACCTCGTGAGGTTTCGCCTACGATCACAGAGCAAGAACTCTCCCACGGACACATGAGTGTACACTCCTTTAACAACCACCCTGGCACTTTGACGGACAGACCCACTGCTTTTCCTTACAGTTACACAGTTTACACGGGTCAGGGGGTAACATTTAATGACTTGGTTGACTATTGTGTGACACGCACGGCTGAACCCATTGGCGGGCTGCCGTCGCGCAAGGAGTGGGGAACCGTTAATCCCGTGCTGCTCATGGAGGACCCCCTAGATTCTACGAGGGGTAAACCGCTTCACCGATACACTATTACCTCCAGAGGACACCTGAGTAGCACGGTGAACGCATCAAACTCGAAGCCTTGCTACAATGAGGTGTTTCTAGCCGGCAGGCCTGTGAGCCGATTGAATTTGGATCTCGACCTAAAGTGTTGCAAGCAATGCAACACAAGGTTTGCCACTCAAGCGGATCCTCGTACCAAACGTAAAGTATCCGAGGCGTTGGCCATGAGTCTGATCTTGGTGATATTCGAATCCTTGTTGCGTATGGCAAAGGTGACGCGGGAAGAGTTGGCCAAAGACCAGCGTCTCAGAGACCTAACCAAATCGATTGGTAAAATCTCAGTCTACATCAGGGCTTCGCCTGTCAAGTCCAAGTTGAGCCTTAGAATGCTATGGTATCTACCGGTGGAACTTTGCAGTGTACACGGGATTGAAGCCCACAGGCCTTTACTCGAAGAGATGGAAAAGAGCTCTCTCAACTACGTGTTACTCTCCTACCCCAGTTCCCTGGAATCCTGTGGACTGTGCGAGCTGGGAGACTCGATGACGAGAAGTGCACGGGGTTCCAGGTGTCTGAGGTTAGGTTCAGCTCAAGCGAACGGCAGACACTCGGCGATCGACAGAGCTCCGTATTCATTCAGAAAGTGCGTGAGATTGCCCAATTGCTACAAGGAAGACTCGCGGTTTGAGTACATGGGCACATTCAACAGTCAAGAGGACATAGTGGACCCCGGACTTGATGATCCGCTGTCCCTTTCTGTGGGTCTTTCGGCCAACCTGATACTGAGCGATGTCACGTCTTTGGGGAGTAGGTTTCAAGGAGTGTTGCGAGCAGGGGGTTTGTCTCAACAGCTGGTGTTCTTCAAGCTGGACGAAGAACCGGATCAGGCTCGAGTTCGCAGTGAAGCCAAAAGACTAATGTCACTCTGGGGTGTTCCCGTGACCGTCAGGAAAACTGGATCGGGCCTGTTTTGCGTGCAAGCTAATGAGAAATCTACAACCTACCCATGTCCAATACACAACAGAGTACACAACGCAAGTAAACTCAGCGCTCTGGTGTTTGCCACGTGCACAAAGCACAAATGTTTTGTGTCCTAAGGACTGAACGAAGCGTAACTGTTTTTGTTTTATTTTACAAGGTAAACAAGTATGCTATGTTTGACATAGCATACTTGGGTTTTTTTTTGTACGTGAGTGTCTGAACAAGGCATAAGTGTTGTACACCTTACAGTGTGACAGAATAAAATTAACCACAAAGCCAAACAGAGTACGTTTTGTTTTTGTATCACTCTTTATTTCATATCACATTCTAACTAGTTTAATGTCAGATCACCTTACAATTTAATGTCCATTTGTTTTAGTTTCCATATTAGGTTCTTTAGGTGCATATTATACAAACACGCGCACACACATTGCACTCGTTATTTAAAATTACGTCCTATGTAGTTTATGATCACACAACCTTACAATGTAATGCCCATTGTCTATAGTTGTATATTATAACATCTACACACAATCATTCACTCCGCATCGTGTGAGATCAACATAGGCTCCGGGGATGCAGGGCCGACACCTCGTCTTTTACCACACAAAGTAGAACGGTTGACATGTTTGAATATGGACTTCACTAAAGCGCGTGGGTATGCGTGTAGTTCATCCACTGTGTGCTCGCGTTTTCCGAGCGTTGACATGTTACCAGTCCTGTAAATGTGCGGCCCTCGCTGCGCGACTTCCATGTGTCTACCATACTTGACGCTGGGACACCTCTTGTTGCACATAAAGCCTCGGAACGGGTTGTTGGTCATAAACCTGGTTCTCTTTCTATACTTTGTGCGATACTGGCAGTAGTCAAGCCTGACCACGTGTTTGTCTCTGCACGCGGCTCTGAACGCAGTCGTTTTAATCCTCGCGACTCTGCTACGCGCATTTGTGTCACTATTCATCAACCTCACAAACACGCTCTTAGGGTGATTCTCGATGTAGCGATAGAGCCTGTGCGAGACCCATCTTTTCCACAACATACTAGAATCCGGATTTTCCACGTAGTATTGCATAGCGGGGTTTAGCTCGTGAAAGTGAGCTATAATGTCTATAGTCTTTGACACCAGAGAATCGGCCAACCTTAGGCGCCTGGGTGTCTTAGCTCGCGTCCTAGCCCTGCTATAGTTTTCACAAGGGGGACCAGCGAATATCACATCAGGCAGCGGACCCGACCACTCCGTCGCAGGATTCCAGTTCCGTATGTCTACCACGATGTCCGCCCCGTGTTGACCGTCTATGTCCAGTCTCCTCACGGTCCAACCCGCTTTCACGAATGGCTCACATATACTACCGGTGCCATCGAAAAGACTCAAAAGGACTCTTGGCTCGGACCCGGGCATATTGAAAGCTCTCTCTTTTGGTTTCTTTTAAATTAACCAAATTCACTTTCGTTAATCATACAAACTGTAACTGCGACCATGCTGTACCCCATGATACTCCCGACCCTCTTGTTGTGTTCGGATTACGCGTCCGCTTACCTAAGGAAGTACAAGTGGAAAGGAGAGGACCTATCAAAATGCAATGAGGACACGCGCTGTTCGTCCGGGGTGCTGATCGCTTGCAAATCGGACGTAGGCCCAAGCTGTAGACACCGCTGTCCGCTGGGGCGTTATCTTAAACCTCACGGAGCAGGGCAGCGTCGGGAATGCGCCCCAGTGTGCCCCAGCGGATACCACGTGGATGCTTTCAGTAGAGACATGGAAACTTGTCAACCGAACGCGCTCGATTGCTTTCCGGGTCAAAGCGTAATTCTCGAGGCTTCCGCCTGGCACGACACGATCTGTGGATACCCTAACGCGTACGTGCCGCCTGCGAGTTTACAGGACAAGATAGAGTCGAAGATCTTTCTCTGGACGCTCGGCAGATTGGCCTTGATCTGGCTAAGGGAATTATCTGAACAGGACACTAAAAGGTTTTGTGATTTCTTGCCAGGCGTGAATAAAGACACTTGCCTGCGCAACGCAGAGGTTGCGCTCACGGGCATGAATATACACACGAGTGCATACGCGGAACACATTTTCTATGCGCTGAACAGCATTTCGGCATTCCAGGCTGCCGTTGACATGTACCGTCTCGTGGTGAAGCCTTTCGTCAGAGACCTGAACCCAACGTCAGTGAGTCTAGACCTCATGCATGCTAATCCGCTGTGGGTACAACCCACACGCACTCTAGAGCTAAAGGCAAAGGTTCACATACCCCTAGGTGCCTCGAACAGATACATACCCAAAACACTCACGTGGTACACAAATAAAGCGCTAGGGACATGGGCTGTGAAAGCCCACGGTACGAATGTGATGGCTTCCAATCCACGGTACAACCTCAGTAAAGGTCTCGATTGGGCGAGGGAAGATTCACGTGGGTTTTTCGTGGACACATTGGATGTATCGATGACCGTGGAAAACTTTCACTGTGGTCTGTTTAATGCACTTCACGTCGCAATCACAGTTTACGATAAACACCTACGCGTGCTAACGCTGCTCGAAAGAAATTTCGATGTCAACTGTATGTGGAAACCTCCACTCCATCCATCCTGCAATTGTACTCGTGCTCTGTTGGACTACGCGAAGCCAGAGGGTCTGTGCTCCCCTACGTGCACTACAGCTCCCATTCCCCACGTTTTCCACGGGCTCCCAGGGAGCAACAACGATTGGACACTAGAGGTTTCTTACAAACCACAAGACCTAGCCTCCTTTACAGACAAGGGAAGAGTGATATTTGGATCAGTCACGCCTAACACGCAACGCTTCTGCGTAGTAACCACCGAAATCTTCTCCCTGACACCGGGACCCAGGAGGGATAGCCCGACCGCTCCTTTGGACGTGAGGCGATGTGATATTGTGCTCCTAGAATTCAAAATGTTCTTAGAGCGAGAGTCTCCAATTTCGATTCAGGACTCAGAGTACCTGCGCGTACCCGTGCGATCGCTTCGGGATACAGCGAAGACCTGGGAGTTGCACATACCGAGCGTGGTCAACGTTACTCTTGCGCACATGATCCGTCAAGCCTGGGGCCGTGAGATTGGCGTGAAACTCAAATTCGTTTCTAGTATTGGAGCCGTGCCTAGCCAAGAAGAGATGGCCGCGGTGCTCGACTGGCTCTCGGACGTGCCTTTGCGACAAGCTATCCGTGTGATAGTCATTGACACCGACCTTCAAAACGCGCACGTCTCGGACTACTCCATGATAAACAGTGCGTACAGATCCAGGTTCGAGTTGATCCCCGGGTTTACAGCGAGCCAGCTATCCTACTGGATGTACCTACGAGGCCGCGAACCCACACCGTTGACCCCGAGGGAACGGCGAGCTGAGACCGTGCTTAACAATCTGGGCCGCTTGGTATTGTCACAAGGAGCCTTTTTGGACCTGGACAGAGTATCGCGGATTAGCGTGGACGATGGGAGTTGCAATAGAGTAAGGTCTGACATATGGAGAGCGGGCGATTACAGTGACCACGACCCCCATTTGATCAAACTACCCCGCGAGGAACGAAATCCTGAGCTCACGGGTGTGTTCATATTCGAGGAGCTGTGCAGGAGATCGAACAATCGCGCAGGGATCGTGGTCTCGATCCCGTCCGCGCGTTACAGTCTAACCCACGGTTGCGGTAGTCTAACGCGAATGGTCAACAGGCACGATAGAACGAACTATGGTGTTACTACAGTCGCATACTCCATGCAAGAGCTCCGCGACATTGTGGCAGATATGGCCAGGTGGGGAGTTTCTAGGTATTCCATGGGGTACCTGGATTTCACTTTTGGTGACGTGGACAACATTCCAACTTTCACGGAACTCTCTATTGCCATCAACTCGGCCGCGGCAACAATTCGGACTTTGCATTACAGTTACACTAGAAATTCGACATTTGGAAACGGAGGGCACGCACAAGTCGAGGGAGTGTATAAATTGCAAGGAGGCATGTTCTTTCAGAGAGTCTCCATATCTACGCCTCAAGTGAAAAGTTTCTTCCCAGTCCCAGGTGTGCCGAATCTGAGATTGGGCCTGTCCTCTGACATGAATGTGGGTGCTCCTCTAACCATAAACGAACTGGCGCTGAACCCCGGGATCGAACGTGTGCGGTTCGTACCTTACGGTGCGCGAGTTGTGGATTTGAATCACAAGGCCACGGTGGCTTTTGTCGACCAGGACAGAGACACGATTTGCATTCACTCGCAAGCTACGGCAATAAGAGGCAGCGGTCTACGTTTGCCCTCGTTTGGCATAAGAAACGCTGTGTGTGAAAACACAGCGAATGGAAGGGAGTGCTACCGCCACGTAAACGGAGCTCGGCATCACGCAAAGTTTGCGTTTCGATTGCCCGTCGACAGCGAAGAATACAAACGGTCTATTCTTAACAGCCTTTCTATCGCAAACACACGAATGGACTCGTCCGCGCTAAGTGCCGATGACCGCGAATGGCTTTTTGCGAACTC
>JAUMTR010263758.1:0-17884 GCA_032270685.1 Microctenopoma stevenorrisi | reverse complement strand
TTCAAATGGCACAAGTTGTGCCAAAATGTGCCCAAATGGTCCATCATAGGGTCCGCCTGGATCTTTATCAACTAATAAATATAAAGCTTATTTTTAGTTATAGCAACATAAATTCACAAAAACCACAAGATTGAGTTTACAGGACGACAGTCTTGGTCATGACATGTACACAGTTGTGGTTACATGGCATGTTGAGGTACCATGGCAACATATATAGCCAAAAACCACACAGGATAAGCTCACAGGAAAGACTGTAGATTCCTACCACGCATAACATGGTAAAATCCTGCATTCTGGCTGGGGAAATCGGTCCAAGGTTCAGCGGCTCAAAGTGGCAGGCACCTTTAAAGTTTCCCCAGAAACTTTCTTATTATTATTGTGCCTAAAAGTTTGCCGCTCAGTTACTCCACACGCTTTGTCCAAAAAATCTCGTTCAAACTTCATAATTACCTTGGTAATCGTGTGCTTGGCAGTGATACATTGTTTTATCATGTGGTTCGTCTGTGATTAATTAATTTTTTTAATATCTATATGCACATTAGTTATGCACATTTTCGGACACTAGATGGGGCCGTGGCCGTACCCGGAACGAATGAATACTGACATTGTAATCGGACAGTTTATATGAGGTTAGTTGTCCCAAAGTTTATAAAACACGTACCATGTAACAAAGCTGTCGAGGAAAACGAGAGGTGGAGAAATATAATATGAAATACACTTCTGTTCTGTTTTTTTTTTAACTAAATAACTGTAACAGAAGTTAGACGAAGCCGTTTAAATCAGTCATCGGTCATATTGTTAAGAAGCAGGACTCAGTTCATATGCAAAATACTGATGTATACACACGCTGGGCGCTTAATATTTAAAATATACAGTTGTTATAAAGCAAACAGAACCATTTACTTGTACGATTTAGTACATTTTTTGGTTTCTATCAGTAAATAACATTTCCACAGTCACGAAAATTCTGTATTGAGAATTGTAGGTGTGCTTGAAAACACTGCGTGCATTTCTGCAGTCGTGGCTTCAGTTTTTATCAGCTGTTTGTACGTAGGTACGTAATACGCTGCTAGCTTTATTAAACAATCACGATCATTGATTGTTCCCGACACAATCTCGCGATCGGTGTGTGACAGTAAGTTATTGTAAGCTTTTAAAACACCGTGCTCAGACAGTTGGCGGGAATTGTCGGTTACGTTATGTTCAAAGCAAGTTATTTACAGCTCTCCGCCAAATTTAAACGGTGCGCATAGAGTCGGATTTAAGGCTATTTGTGGATTGTAGAGTTTGATGGCCACAGGGAGAAATTATTTCTTGTGGCATTCTGTGGAGCAATTAACACTGATAGGTCTGTGGCTGAACGTGCTCCTCTGTCCAGCCAGAACAATGTGTAGTGGGTGGGAGGGACTGTCCAGGGGTGAGTTGGAGGAGGACAGATTCAACATAAATACACATATTTGTACTCCACTACTTTAGTACTGTACTCTGCACCCCTCTTGCAGACTACCCTTATGCTGCCCCATACATTGATACCATAATTATCCCATTACACTTGCAGTGAGTGACCCTTCCATGTGGTGCATGTGCCCTCCCCCTTTGACCCACCAGCTGGTTTCCCCTGTGTATTGTGTGCTCCCCACCACAGCCCTGCCTGTTTCCGTTCAGTGTGGCATGGCACCTGGCGCAAACACCCCACGTGAGGCGCCCCATCACGACACGAACACCCTGGTGCGGCTCAGATCAGCTCTCCCCACGCAATTTCTGCAGGAATTGCTAAATCTAGTTAACTTTTGTTTGCATGGAGGATTTATCATTTACATGAAAAAATTGGGATCTGGCAGATAAGATTCAAACCAGGTTAAGGATTGTTCTTTGAATCCCAATGACATGTTCTAGTCTGTTGTTAGATTTTAGTGTTTTTATTATAATTATGTTTTACTTTAGGAGTGGGCTAATAAGAACTTTAGTATAATTTACAGGGTATAAATAATTTGTTTTGTGTCCTGTGAATGACTGATTAGTACTGTGTATTTTGACCCTGTAAGAGATTCAGACCCAGCACTGTATCACTTTGTTTTATTGTTAGTAAAACTGATTTCAATTGAACTTAAACGCTCCTTTTCTTGAATTAACGAACATGCAGGTTTTCTAGAAAAGCCACACTAAGGTCTAACAAGACAAGTATAGAAACAAGTTCATTGTCTGAGGCTATAAGAGTATCATTAGTGACTTTTACCAGTGCTGTTTCTGTACTATGGTTTACTCTAATTCCTGACTGAAAATCTTCATACAAATTGTCTCTGCGCATGTGGTCACATAATTGCTTTGCCACAGCTTTTTTAGTGATTTAAGCAATAAAAGGCAGATTGGATATTGGTCTATAATTTGCTAAAATTATACTTTTATGGAGAGATGTGATTTATTGATTCTGAATCAATTTATTTTCTTATTAGTGCAAGAAAATGCCTCTGTCGCTTCTTTGATGTATAATATGTGTGGTTGCACTTTTCCGTTTGAGTTGCATTAAAATTGATGGAGGTGGAGGTGTGTCGAGTATGGTTGTTGGCAATTTACTCCAACACGTGTTCCTGAACACACTCAGAAAGCAGACAGGGATCCGATTAATCAGGTAGTAACAAAGGGCTTTGCAGGAGATCGGTCTTTCTCAGAACTAAGGTCAGAGCCAAGAGATCACAGAACACAGTCAACTCAAAGTCACAAAGCAGAGGCCCACAACACAGAACAGAGTCATACACAGGTCGAAAGATCCGACAAGACAGAAAACACAAAAAAATCCACAATCCAGAGACATCAGGTCAAACATAGTGATGGATCAACTCGAAGCAGACAGTTCTACTCAGCCTTGCTTCACCATGTGAAAAATCACATGATCATTCCAAACCTTGCTGCGAAGTGAGAGAAAACATATAACATTCATGCATCCAACAATAATTTTAATGTAACTGCTTTTACTGTCAAGGTTATGGGGATGCTGGAACCAATCCTAGCTGTCTGTAAGGGTTTTGATTAAGCTGACCCAAGAGCACTCCGAACACGAGTTAAAGAAAAGAAGGTTATTAACTGTTATACACTAGTAAAGACACTTAACAAACCAGAACTCAAAATCACTCAATAAGAAGGGCAAGCGCAAAACACAGCTAGCGTTGAGTAAACTGAGGGCTAAATAGAGAATAAACTAAGTAACTAAATAGGGCAGAGAAATTAAAAAACACAGACAGAGGTCTGTGACACAGTTTGAGATAAACTAAATATCACCGGGTGGGCAGAGGTGGACACTGAAGAAAGGCCAGAAACAAGGCAAAAATAAATGGACATGGACAGGGACAGAAGAGAGGATATAACCAGAAAACGAAATCAGGGTAAGAATAGATCAGATCAGATAGAACTTTATTGATAATTATTTTATTGAATTCAGTTTCTAGCAGAAGAGCACTGACATACAGTTATATCAAGAAGTACAAGGTGAAAAGAAGTTGCACTTCAGTTAAATTATTGCACATCAGTTGGATCATTAATTGCACCACCAATTGTCCTGTTTGTGTCGGGTCAGACTCATTGCTGCTTCCCCAGCACACCACAGCGTAAAAAAGGACACCCCTACAGACTGGTAGAACATCCACAAGAGCTTCTTGCAGATGTTTAATAACCGCAGCATTCTGAGTAAATACTGTCTGCCTTGGGCTTTTTCCTAGACCTGCTGTTTATTATGTGTCCAGTTCAGTTTGTTTTCCACCCACAGTCCCAGGTACTTGCACTGACCACGTCGACCTCAACCCCCTCAATCCGAACTGGTTGCGGACTTGGTCTGGACTTCCCAAATTCCACAACCAATTCCTTGGTCTTCCATGTGTTGAGTTGCAGGTGGTTTGTGCGGCTCCGGGCAATAAAGCTCTGGACCAGGCTCCTGTACTCCTCTTACTGGTCATCCCTGATACACCCCATGATGGCGGATTCATCTGCAAACGTCTGAATGTGACAAAGAAACAGGATCCTGACCGTGCCTTTCCCCTTATTTAGGTGCAAGAGAGCTTGGTGTAGGAGGTACATTATAGCTTCCTGCACTCAAACGTCTGCCTAGGCGCAGACTGTAGGGGGTCCCCTGCATGTTATACCTGTGGCCGTAGGAGGTTAAGAAAGAGCCGCTCCAGAGTCTTCATCAGATGGCATGTGAGTGCCACTGGTCAGTGGGTGGACTATGGGCTGGTCAAACCGGTTAAAAAAGATGTTGAGTTTGTTTGCCTTCTCAACAGTCCCCCCCACTGCGCTGTCCTTTGTGTTGTATCCTATGATGATTTTCAGGCAGAGGCAGAAGCTGCAGCCAGAGCAGTTGCGGCGGTGAGGTCAATGAATAAGTTCATCTAACTTTACAGAACAAACATTTTATATCAATCTAAACACTTGTGTGTAAATAAACAGGACACATTTAAACATTTTATTAGTAAATTGAAATTTCAGAAAGTTCAGACATTTCCATGTGTTGACAAATATTAACAGAACACAGCAGTTTCACACTAATCTTAGTGACTGCATCTGACCACTAGATGTCACTAGGGGGTCTTGAGGCTTTGAAGCTTTGAATCTTTTTTCGATACAATCAGGAAGAAGCCTCAAAGGCTTCATGATGATGATAAGCGAGTGATCGGGGGAAAGGCGTGAACCAGGTAGGCCCTAAAGGGAGGCTAACATATGAGAAAGTGGAGACAGTTGAGGGGAATGCCGGGAGAGGGGCGAGTAATAAAACACAGCTTACAAGGGGGGCAGGGCGTGAACCGCTGTGTGCGTGAATGTGAAACGTAAGTATGCTGAGCTGAGAGCTTAAAAGAATGGCGGCGTGACAGGGTGAAGGAGAAGCAGACCACATAACACCGAAAAAGACATAAAAACACAGGGGCAGACTGGGGTGAACTGTGATACAGTCGCTGGTTGAGAGACAAGATACAGGTCATGTCACAAATCTTTTACAGGGCTGACATATAGAGACAGACAACCACACAAATTTAAACCCACACTAATTCAGCATCAGAAGCAGACGGTTCTACTCAGTATTGACTTTTTGAAGGTGAAGTATCGCAGCTGTTTCGAAGCCTCGCTTGACCCAAATGATGCTTCATCATGTCACAGACGTATCTGGAGGTGTCACACTGCTAACCCTAATTGTCAGGTGTTTTTCTTCTACTTATTTATATACCCACACGAATTCACTTCACCATTGTTGGACACTGATGAAGCGAAGGCCTCCATGCCATGTTATTAGACACGTAGTGGCTGTATTAAAGGGACATTATGATTCCTATTTCTGACATCATATATCACGTTGCAAGTGAAATGAGTAGAAAATTACATCAGAGGTCATAAACCTGTGACTAAAACTAGCATCTAGCAACGCACCATCAATGATGTTAAGGACAGTTCCATCAGGGGCATCACTTATGCCAAGAACTTAAGTTAAGGGATGTAATGTCTGAAAACATGGGATTGCCAATGAATTGTAAGTTCATCTGACAAAGGCTATAGAAACAAAGTAATCTGTATCACAGTTAAAGCCATTAACATCTACAGGTATCTAATGAATGAATGAACGTCTCTGTGCTCTGATACCAGGATAGTGTTTGCATGATCAGTAACTTCAAGCCATTTGTCTGAGGGATCATGAAGAGGGGCAGTTCAAAACCCTCAGGGGGATGTGTTGAGTTAAAAGGTGCCTAGGTCTGTGTTCCAGTTATAGCTACAATATTGACGGCTATGACACATGGCTATGACAGCGTTAGTAGTTTACTATCCAGTGATAATTGTTATGCCCCATCCGATTGTTTATGTAATCGATGCGCATTCCCATCGGCTTGAAGACGCATATAAGAAGTCTAATTGCCTTGACTTAACTTCCAGGCAACTCTACCTGGGTGTCAGTGCGTCTTCACTGATTAGAGATTCATAGTGACTGTACTTTTTTTCACTGATTGGTTCAAGTTGAAATTCATTGGACATATTTAAAGTCTGTCTGCTTGGAGACAGGTTCTCTGCAGCTGTAAAGTGGTCGCACATTCGGTGGGCCACAGAGGAATTTTGCCCTGAGCAGTCATCACTGGGGGCTTTTCGCCTCTGCAGATGAGAACGGCGTATGGATTGATGGGAGGTTGCATTGAATCTGTCTTGATGTAAACAATGTAAATGTTGTTAATAGTTGTAAGACTATTACAAGGGGGGAATATGTCGGGGATTTTCTTCATCACACCTTCAAATGCACAGTGACATCTGCACAGTATTATTATATCCATGTCTGTATCCATGTCATATTTTGTTATTGGAATGTATAAACAGGAAAGCGGGAGTCTGGGAGAAAGGTTAGAATTAGGAAGGGAGGACAGACAAGACCAGTAAGGCTTTATATAAATGTTTATGGCATTCTTTAGCAGTGACGTCCACAGCCTGCATAAACATGGAAGCTAAGGAGGAACTGAGAGCTCTTCTTGCTTCGCCTTCAATTACCTGTGTGTGTGTCGCCAAATGTCAGATATCTGTACTGCCCTGCCTTTCTGCAATTTCCCTGTTTGATAATAAACCTATATTAATCCAATTGCTAAGAAATTTTGAATTTCTACTACACTATTTTACAGAAATCTAATTCCATAATACAGCATATAGTGATCACAATAACACCGATAGCAGTATATAAATGCTTATTCAGAATTGTATATCATCTTAGTCTTTGATTTATTTTTACCTATGAAAATGTAATATCAGGTATTTGTTGTTTTAAAACCCTGAATTTGCTTTACGTTGCTTCAGTTTCTCCATCACTAGTCAAACATATGTAGCATTGAAACACAGGTGGTTCAGTCCTGTAACTGCACTTTAAGAAGCGTACCCACAACTTAGAATATTTAATACAATTTATTTAATTATAACATAGACATGTAAAATTCCCCTTCACAGTCTCAACAGGATAATACACACTCCAGTTGCCTTTTCCTTGACCGAATATGTTGTGGTATAATGTCCCTTAAAAATAGACTGCAGCGTAGACCAGAGCCAGAGACCGCTTGTTCGAGATTAACAGTGCCTCCTCGTGGCAGGAGTGGCTGAAAGTCTGATATAAAGTCAGACTGTTTCTAATGTTTCTTGCAGGCACAAAGCTTGAGATTCTAAAAACAAAAACAAACGGAAATTCTAAAAACAAGAACGAACAACTAACATGCCACCAAGTAAAAAAAGTTGTACACTAAAGAAGGGAGAGATTTAAACAACACACAAAACACACAGAAACTGTCTACTAAACTTTCAAGTTTGACCCTTTGTAAATTACCCTAATTAATAAATAAATATTGGTTAAAGCTAAGTGTTGGTAATAAAAGTAAAATAGCCACAACCTACATAGTAGATGCTTTTACTGTAAATGTCCTTTCAAACAACACAAAACACCACAACATTAAATAGTGCCATTACCTGTATATATTTATCAAGATACAGGAATCCTGCCATATTGGTGAGAAAGTGGCTCCCTTTTTAAAAACACTTTTACCACCATAAATGATGATAGATGTCTTACAAGAGAATCCGCAGAGGTCCTCCAATGCTGCCTTGATCCCTTTTATACAGAACAGTGAAGCTGCATATTTGCGGTATAAATCCATCTTGAACAAGCAGTGTAAAAGTGGCTACAGTAATAATTTGTTCATATAGGAGTCAGGCAAGGTGATAATGCTGATGTGCTTTTTGGAAAAAGCAACAATGGTCCTCAAGCTTTTCAAACACTGGAAGGTGGATGGACCCTTGTGTTATATCAAGTGAAGTGGATAACACAACAAAGGTTCAAATGCTGTTTCTGTAATATGGAAGTGCTTTTTATGGCAATGGGAAGACCTGTAGTTTGTGGATATAATGGATTATTTTGTAATGTCATTACTGCCTTGACTTGTCATTCAAACGTGATACAATGATTATGCCAAACAGTCACAGTATTGCAGAGCAGCATGTCTGAAAGACTACACAGTGTTTCAAAATAAATGTGAGTAAGCCCTAAAGTGTGAGATAAGATTAGATATAGCTTATTCTCCCTGTGGAAAATTTAGGGAGTGGAGTACTGAACGACATAGATAGTGGAACTGTATAAATGCCACATATATATTTCTTCCACTTTACCGCTCGACAACAGTCACCACTACCACCACTGGAGAAAATGTAAGCTGCAGAATTAGCAGCTTTTTATACTGTAAGGGGTCAGCTCATCTATTTTGATTTCAAGATAAAATAAGGGAGCAGCATGGTGTCAGTAGTACCCTCAGCTCACAGTATGATGGTTGTATTGATGGTATGATGGTTGAGCCTTGTGTAGAGTTTGCATGTTCTCCATATGCCTGTCTGGTTGTCCTCCAGGTGTTTCTCCCACAATCCAAAGATAAGATATTCAGGTTAGGTTACTTAGTTACTTTAAATTGCTAGTGGGTGTGGTTATGAGTGTGAATAGTTGTCTGTCTTTTTGTTTATCAAATCACCTTTGTCCCAGTGTCAGGATTGCCTCTTCAGGTCTTAACAAGATAAGCAGTATAGGTAATGAATAGGTGGGGTGTTTAGCAGTGTTGGCAGGTGAAATAATTTTTAAACACATTTTTCAGATGAACATATCACCACTTTGACAATAAGTCAAAGCACCATTATCATGCATATCACACTACACTAAGATTTTTTAATTAACATGACACTATGTCCCTGTTATTCTACTGCATCAAGACATCCTCCAGCCCCAAATCAAAATATAAAAATACAAGTATTTTCTGAGTGCTCACTTTTATCATGACCATGCAACACAAGCTTAAACGTACCACATAATATAATGCAGCTGTAGCTTTCATTGATTAACCTTAATAACCCATCTTTCCATCGATGATGTAACTACTTATCCCAGGGGGTTGTAGGAATGCTGGAGCAGTTTGCAGAACTGGGGCCTTTAACCCAGATAATTATCAAAATGGGCAATTGTGGAAGCAAATATGTTTAATAGTTAAGTTATTAATTAATAATACTTTAGTGATAGTGTTTGTTTTGTTTTTGATTCAGAAATAAATTAGTCTCAATAAGATCTAGCATGTGTCTCTTGAACCTACTGACAATCACAATGTGTGCCAATAATGAATTATTTCTTTATGTGCTTCATGGCAGACCACATAATGTAATCCCCTCAAAATATAGTTTGTGTTTGGCTCTGAATTGTATGATTTTGAGAGTTATGGTGTAGGACTAATGCTGGTTAGTGGTGTCAACTCTCTGGTCACAAAAGCTAGGAGAAGTCTGTACCACCTGAGGCAGCTGAGAAGGGTTGCACCAGTGATCCTAAAATCCTTCTCAGCTGCTGTTGAGAGCATCCTAACCACTAACATCACAGCATGGTTTGGAAATTGCACTCTAAAGGACATCAAAGCCCTGCAGAGGGTGATCAAGGCAGCTGAATGCTGTGTCAGATCTCCTCTGCCCCCCTGGCAGACATCTACAGGAAACGCTGCACCTCCAAAACAAGAAAAAATAATAAGGGACCCCTCACACCCTGCACACTATTTATTCAGCATGTTGCACTCACGCAGACAGTTCAGCTGCATAAAGTCTAGGACAAAGAGGCTCAGAAAGAGTTTCTTTCCCCAGGCAATAAGGCTCCATAACACAAAATAGTCCATCTAACTGGTTGCCTGAATGTAAAGTGGTTCAAATGTGAATGTTGTCTAGGATGCAAATCTATATCCACTGTAAATGTAAATATATTATATATATATATAATATAAGGAACTTTGTGTACTTACTTATATATATTTCCTCTTGTTTGCACTGTTGTTATGTGTTAGGATTTGTATTAAGGACCCAAGAGCACTCTGACACGAATTCAATTTTAAGGGTTTTAATAAAATAAACTCAAATAAACACGGAACACAGGTAAACTGAAACTCACTCCCAAGGGAGGCAAAAACGTACAGTGAGGATAATTAATTGAAACCAGTGAAGACAAACTCACATACTACATACATTAACTGGACTGACAGACAACTAACTAACTTCCAGGGAACAGGTGAACACAGAGGCACAGGTAAGGACAAATAATAATCACTCCACAGGAGGAAAACGCTGGAGTTGACCCAGGAGGGAAATTAACCAGGGGATAAACAGACAAAGGAACGAAAGCTATACTCATAGGGGAAACCAGGATAACATGTAATGGGTGCTAACTAAAACGGGACACACTGGACTTAACACACAGACAGAGATACCAGGAACACAACGAGAACAGAAACCAACCAGACCGACGGGGAACACGGGGTGGAGACACGACTTACGGGCTGGCGTGAAGACGGAGACAAACAGGGAGCGGACGAACAATGGAGCCAGGGACCAAACCAGGACAGACTAAACCAGGCAGACACAGGACGCGGAAGGGAGACAAGACAAACATAGGTGAACCAGATGAGTTGCAGACAGCGGCTAGGACGAGGAGCGACAGGCTGGCGGGGACAACAGAGCTGAAACAGACTTTCAGAACATGGTAATGATAACAAATAATCCAGCAGGGGAATACGGGCGAAGGGAGAATATAAAGGGAATGGATCAAATCAAGAGAGTGCTAACAGGTGAGTGTGATCGGGAGCTGGGAGTGATGAGGAGAAAGTGACAACAGCTGTGAATAACGAGGGGAGCGGGCGTGAACCAGTCAGTGACAGAGCGGGGGCGTGACGGGGAAACAGTGCCAGGAACCGGGGACGTGAAGACCGATAAACCGAAACAAAACACGGACATGACGGGAAGACAGGTTGGTCAGGGCGGGATTGTGACAGTTATGACCTTCCTATGCTGCACGGCCATATATTTGGAGAACAGGGACACATTTCACTGCAAATTGTACGAGTATAACTGTGTACATGACAAATAAAACCTCTTGAATCTACACCCCATCTTTGCAACTGAGATAACGTACATCCAATAGTGCCAAGTGGTCTGACCTTCAAAGCTGCAAATGTTGTAACTGGCGTATAAACTTGCACATTATTCATTTTACTGTCAGATCTTATCTTATATTAAGTGTTGGCATTGTTAAAGGCTGTTACATTTCATGTCTCTTAGTAATTATGCTTCCTTGTTTTTTCAGAACTAATTGTACTGTCCACCAGCTCCAGTGCCTTGCTGGAAACATTAGTCACTTTGATGATGGGCACTTGTGTTGGGAATTGCCCACCCCTGCTTTGAATACTGCATTAACAAACATTATTAAATTAGGGTATATAACAACACCTTCAAAGACCAATTTAAAGTTGAGTGAATTGTAAAACTATGGATAAGAGGTTAATCCTTCCAATTCTGATAATAGGCGATTCATACTGATGACGTCATGCAGTGGAGGCATGATAGCTCAGTGGGTAGGGCAGTTGTCATCAAACCCAAGGGTAAGCGGCCTGGTAGCTCAATGGGTTAAGCGTCAGACTGGGATGCAGAAGGTTGTGGGTTCGAACCCCGTCTGACTCCTAATCCATCCATACCAGGTGTGTCCCTGAGCCAGACACCCAGCGCCAGCTCCTTGTAAGTTGCTTTGGATAAAAGTGTCGCCAAGCAAAGTAAAGTAAAGTAAGCAGTTCGATTCCCTGTCCCAGCAGGCTACATGTCATAGACAAGACAGCAATACCCTAACTCTTAGTGCATCACAGGGGCAGCCTCTACCAAGTATGTTTTCCACTCTATTTTTTTATGGATAACTGATCATTAAAAATCCCTTTGCAGTGTAACTGAGCTATAGAAACATATAATTTCATGAAAGACTAAGGTATGCATGCTGCATGCCTCTACCTCAGACATACAGTTCTGTAGCCATGTGGTCTGTTAGTGAGGTAGACGATTGCCCATGCAGTAAGATGATAATCAACTCCTGCTGCTCACAGGATGTACACATGACAACATACATTGAAAATGGATAATATGTATGCATATGTAATATGGTATAAAATAGTAATATCTAAAAATTCCATTCCAAATACCTACTGTAGCATAAATGTTTTTAAAGAATGTGGCAGTTGCCCCAACTAATATCCTTAAACAATACATTGCATGCTGGCATTGTGGTTTATGGGTTTTGTTCATCTAGTGTAGTTGCATGTAAATGTTGCTGAGCAGCATTTCCCTGCTTTCTGTCTGATGTTGCTATGGCTTGGCCTGAGTATTCAGTGAAGAGCACATATATGGGTTAGCAAAAAGAAGAAGATCAATGAGGAAGCAAAGGGAAAATATCAAGACAACTTTTATCAAACATTTTAGAAAAACTCTGGTATCCTTTATATTGTGAGGGAACTAACAAGGGAATGAGGGACAACTGGGAGTAATCAGCGAGAGGGCAGTGAAATGAGGGCGAGACCAAAGTGACTGAACAATAAAGACCCAGAGAACTAAGCATGCTGGCCAGGGTGTGAGGCAAGACAATCTTACTCTTAGCATGTTGATGTAAGAGGATGCACGTCCGTAAACATTATATTTCTGTTCTACACATCACCCGTCAATATCTCTGTCAATCCTTTGAATCCTTTTTGTTATTAGACATTCTTATATGCGCCTGTGAAAATATATACATCAACCACAGAGCCACACAAGTCCACCTGATGGTTTTACATCAGGATAAATATCCTGGAAAGGAGGGTGGATGAACTAGAACAATATATGAGAATAAAAGAAGTTATTGTGAGTGGGCTTAACACCAGGCACTGCTCATATGCGCGAGTGACAGCAAATGCTGAAAACCTAGGTGAGACCCATGAAGAATCAAATACTCTTGTGCATCAAGTGTTAAATTCCTTTGAATCCAAAGGCATTGATGTGGACAACAAGGATATTTCTGCTTTTCTATGCTGCCTAGAGAAGATAAAAACGCTAAACAATCTATTATTGTCAGGCGTATTACACGGACAAAGTATTTTAACGAACGCCCTTGTAGCGTGCAGGATCAACCCCAATGCAGAGTAATAGCAGTTAGCAATTGTTATCAGGTTTATGAGCAGAAAAGCTAAAATTGATCTGTTGTGGCTAACAATACTAACTAAGAAGATCAGCAGTGTATGTAAACAAACATCTAACAAAGAAAAATTCTGAAATAGAAAGACAAGCCAGGGCTCTCAGGAAACAAAGGAAAACAAAGTCAACATAGACAAAGAACTGTAAGGTGTGGATAAAACTACTTGGTACACCAAAAGAAGCAAAAGGGCTAATGATAGGAGATATTGAGGAGCTGGGGAAGTTTAAATGATACATCCTAACCAAAGATTTGAGGCACATTAAGTGCACATTTTGCTTTTCCCCTTTCGTTTTTTGGTTTGTTTGTTTTTATTTTTTCTTTGATACATACTGACAATACATCTGATGTCTAATATATCTGATAAATATTCTTCTTCATCTAGTGATGAAGTTTGCAATAGGTATACTTTAAGTCAACCAAAACTGGAGACATTCGTAATTACAGATTAACAAAATAATTAAATGACATAGACCCAGACAATAATTATTTTAGTCATGTAAATAACGAGTGCTATTAATATGAGGAGCGACAGCTAAATTAATAAGTGAAGACAGATCAGGCATTATCAATTACTCAGATTAATGCCAGAAGTCTCTATCTCAACATAGACCTTAAGAAGTCAGAACTGCACAAACAGAGTTCATGGATACCCTGTTTCCAAAGATCACAAGACCATCAAGAATAACGACGCACTGTGCAACCTTCATAAATAATATCTTTACAAATTATGTTGAACAAAAAATGGTACGTGGAATACAAATAAATGATATCAGTGACCACTTAACTATTTTTGTTTATTTTGACATTAAGAATGAGATCAAGTAAAGTAGGGGCCAAAACAAATCAGGGAAGCATAATTATAAAAGATTACGAACTGATGAAACAATCACTGCATTTAAAAATAAGTTGATATATATATTGTGAATTATTAATAGTTGTGAATTGGAACAAATATTGAGATGATTGATTGGAGTTGATTTTGTAGGGAGTTTGGCCTTGAGACCAGCTACCTTTTGGTAAACATTTCACAAGTCCTCTCTATTTTATCATGAATACACATCCAGCCTCTTCTCCCAGGAAACACTGGCTGGCATGAACTGTTAAAACAGAGAAGTTAACTTTTTTAATTCTTTTGGTTTTTCACTGAACTATTCTTATTACCCAATGAAAATATTGGCCCTTTTAAGAAGAAACTGTAAACATATCTGCTACAGCACAAAACAAGTGCAACATGAATTATCCCTTACTTGCGGTCATCAGGGCCCAGGGTTTGAGTTTATATCGTTTATTGTCCATGTACAGATATGACACCATCCACAATGACTGTAAAGTGATGGCTTTTGTAAAAAAAATACAAAAAATATAATCTTCTATTTTATTTATATAGCGCCATTTTACAACAAAAGTTATCTCAAGGCACTTTACAGTGTAAGGTTTAAGACCTTACACATTATATCAATATATACAGAGAAAACCAAACAGTCCCACTTGAGCGAGCATTGAAGCAACAGTAGAGAGGAAAAAACTCCCTTTAAGAGGAAGAAACCTCCAGCAGAACCAGGCTCAGGGTGGGCGGCCATCTACCTCCACCGGTTTATCGAGGCAGATGGACGATCTCGAGTGAGTTATCCTTGAACTTGTGTGAGTTATCATCATACTGCATGTTCTTTAAAAGCTGTTTGGAACTGTCATGTTAAAAATGAATCACTATTCTGCCTTTTGCGGTTAGAAAAACATTTTTATCTGCCAACATATCTTTGTTTGACATTTGAGAAAGAAAGAAGAATGTTACCTTTGAACAGAAAAAATGGTCTTTTTCACGTCTTATGTTGGTTTTGTACCACGCCACACTTACAGTGCCACCTGCCACGCATCCACTAACACACTCATTGATATACCGACTTTCGTGCCTCATGTTTTGTTTAATTTTGTAGCCTTTATTTGAATTATATTATATTAATTAACAATACTTAATTTAAAATGTTAATTCTCTGGTCGTCTTTCCCTCTTGATTTGTTGCAACTTTGAGCAGGTCTTAACAGTTGGGACAATTTGTGTTTTAAAATGTGAATGAAGTCAATTAGAAAGAGAAAAAGTCTATAAAACCAACAGAGATAACATTAAAATAACATAAAAGACAACAATGCCGGTCACCACACCACACGAGCAATGACCTGGATGAAGTCCAAAAAACACACACACTGGCTGCAGAGCATTATATTTAAACTGTACAGCTGATATTGAGCAAACAAAACCATCTATTTTTATGACCTTAGTGCATTTTTCTTGTTATGTTTCTAGCATTAAATAACATTTGTACAGTCAGGAACCTTGCAGTTGTATGTACAGTAGAATACTTTGTGCATTTGGAGACACTGCGTAAAATGATCAAAATGTACATTTCTGTGCGCATTTCCACATGCGTTAGAGGTGCTAACTTTATTAAGTATTCATGATTATGAACTGGACACAGATTCAGGCTTGGTCAGAAATTATTTTGTCAAGTTTTTCCACATGCTGTATTTAGGAAAGACTGCATATTTAAAACAAACAATAACCACAGCAAAACTCCAAAGGTTTAGATGCTGCACACTTGTGCCGTGTGAAGAAAAGGGGGAGGGGGATGCTACACTACACATAGGACGTCTACAAAATATGAGCTAGAGATGATCAGCTTTTGTGTTTAGAATTTAAAGGCATTGTTCGCCAATCACACACTTTTGTCTTGAACTGCAATGTTTCTGCTAAGTAAGAAATTTGATATGTAACAGCTATAATACAGAAATTAGCTTTTTTTTTAATACTCAAAATCCTCATTTATTGGGATTTTGCCTTATTTTTCCAATAAAAGACTCATAACGACCTTCTGCATTCTGCAGAGTAGTCAGACTAGAGTCACTGGAATCGGGTTCAGTTCTATAGCTTATTCATTTTCTTGCAGCAGGACACAAGGCTGCATGAGCACACAGCTTCTGTACAGGATTGTCTAATTCACTTACTACTGTGCTAAAGTTCACGTCCTCCTGATGTCTTTAGGTAATTCATTGTTTACTTAGTGTCTGGCAGGGCAGATAGTTTGGAGACGACCATGAAAGACAGACTACATAGTTTGATGTGACAGGGAGTAGAGTAGATTAATAGGCATATAACAGTTTGTTCTTTGTTCATTTGATTGTGAACCTTCTCATGAGAGCATTGCTGTATAACTCAGTCGCTGTTCCTTCCTTGTGCTTACATACCTACTTATATTCCTTTATAATAAACCTCTTAAAAGACCATTTTGACAGAACCTGTTTATTTCCACAACAGAGACAACGAAAAATTAAGTCCTGACATAGCTATGCCCTTGAAAAGATATGCTCTATGGCTATACAACATAATTGGTTTAATTGGTTCACCAGGACTCAATTCTATTAGACTGTCTTACTACATGGAAGTAAGACAAAAATATAAGCATGATATATCTGAATAAATGTGAATGTATAACAATATAAATGATAGGTAACATAAAATAATTTTTATAACATCGGCAATTATGAGGAAGGAAGTTTTCAGACAGCTGAATAATTATAATTTCTTGGGCATACGCCACACTTGAAACATAAACATAAGAAATATCTGACAGTACATGTCATTGTGTAGTTCTATCAATATTTTTATAACCTAGTTGGTGGTTTATTAGGCACACCAAAATGAATTAGGTCACTAATGTGAAGAAATATTTTCAGCTCAAAAAAAAGAAAAGGGTTGTCAAAATGAAATTAATGATTGTATTGATAGCATTAATTACTTAACTAAGTACAGTAGAAGCCCCTTTGGCAATAGTTACAGCTTAGAATATACCCAGATTTCACTGTATGGCATCTTTTGGAAGAATAAAACTACTCTGGACAAAGTGACCTAATGGGATGACTCATGGAACGAGGATATGAAATCCTAGCTCTGTAGGTTAAATGTGTGAGCTTTCAGGTATTTTAGAAAACTTGAGAAAAAAGTTTTTAATTCAAATTATTTTAATCATAGCACATGGGTGGACCTAGGATGTTGCCCTACATATAATTCTGAAGTTTTGTGAAAATCTATGAAGCCATTGCTGTGCTCTGACTCAACTGTATAGCGCTCCCTAGTATTTGAAATTTCCCCTTTGTTTCCGCCTTGCAATTTTGCTTGGCAGAGGCTTTTATCCAAAGCGACTAACAAGGAGCCAGCGCTAGGTGTCTGGCTGGACTAAGTCAGGAGTCAGATGGGATTTTGAACCTGCGACCTTCTGCATCCCAGTCTGACAGTTAAGCATTACCAACCTCAAGCATGAATTTGGTGTTTATATCTGCTAATATGGCCGAGATATTCCAAGATTCCCATTTTTTCCTTTTTTAAAATCATTGTAACTCTTTTCACTGAAAAAACATAATCTAAACTATCTTGTCAAATTATAGACCTATCTTGAATCTGCCTTTTCTCTCATATGTTTTAGAGAAAGTTGTCTATACACAGCTGCAGGCTTATCTTGATCTTAATGACATTTCTGAAAAAATTTAACGTGATTTTAAATCATGAAATAGCACTGAAACTGCACTTTTAAGAGTTTAAAAGTATCTCCTTTTTTTCTCCGCTGGCATTCAGTTATATACAAGATCCAATTTAAAATCTTCCTTTGTCTTTAAATCTTTGAATGGTCTATCTCCTTATCTTTCTGTCTGTCTTTGACCTTGATCTTGAACGAACAAAAGTAAGTTGTTTACATTCACACACTGTTATAATTAGTGGGGGAGCATGGAATGCTCCCACACTATTGATTTCCTCTTTTTTCTTTATTCTTATTATTCCGCCCGTTTT
>JAUMTR010263627.1:0-17934 GCA_032270685.1 Microctenopoma stevenorrisi | reverse complement strand
CAACGTGTTACTGATCGATCAGTGTCGACAACAGGAAGTGACGCAATACGCCTACCGTGATCAGGTGATTTCCAACACTGACAAACTGACAGGAGTGTGCATTGACCCCCACCGCCAGGTGGAAGTCCAAAATCTAACCATAACCAATCGCTTTACACAGTAAAAATAAGCAGTTTATGGTGAATTTTAATGTTTGTTTCACATATCTAACCAACTATGCAATATGACAAATAAAGAATACGAATGTCAACATAAATGAAAACTAAAAACTTTCCACTTTCCTTACCCTAATACCCTAACTCTAATTATGAAATATATAAATAAATATATTTAAAAGTGTTAGAACTATAATATAAACCATAAACATCTCATAGCACCTCAAGAAAATTAATATAATACCGTAAGAACTTCATATTTAGATATTACGACCATACCTTGTTTATTACCGGATGGGGATGGCTGGGGGGGCTCCCCTGCTGTGGACCCTCTGATGGAGTGTGCATTGACCCCCACCGCCAGGTGGAAGTCCAAAATCTAACCATAACCAATCGCTTTACACAGTAAAAATAAGCAGTTTATGGTGAATTTTAATGTTTGTTTCACATATCTAACCAACTATGCAATATGACAAATAAAGAATACGAATGTCAACATAAATGAAAACTAAAAACTTATATAACAATTATTATACACAAATAAATAGACTTTTCATGAATATCCATAGGAATAATAACAGTACATTTCGCTATTCTGTTACCGTCAACAGCTTATCTAAATTACTTGAAATACCATGTAATAATTTTCTGTTTTGATTTTGGGGATCAATAAAGTGTCTACGATACATATCTAGATATGTATACATACATCATAAATATACTATTAAAACATTACTTAATGAATACGAATAGGATAGATGTGTTTTCTACTCATGCATATTAAGTGCTTCAGTGCTTTAAAAAAAGTTTCAGTTTGAAGTCACAGTAAAGTTAAATATGTCGTTTTAGAGGGGTTAAATAACAGTATAATACCATGCTTTCTCATTCTATGCAAGCGTAAATCAATATACAATAATATAATACATAATATAATATATAATACATGGTTAATTATGATTAGGTAATTCATATACAGCATAATATGAACAATATTAAACTGATTATCTGAAATTGGAAAATACATGATAACGAAAAAGCAAACCTGTGCAGAAAATTTCTCTTTTGTAAACAGTTTTTTTTTTTATAAAGTATACACAGTGAGGAACATAAGTATTTGAACACCCTGAAGTCCTAGCATTTAGAAATGATGAAGGGCTCTGAGATTAACATTGTAGATGCATTTACACAGTGAGAGAACTTAAAAGTTTGTTTTTTAATTCAGGAAATAACATTGTATGATTTCTACAGAATTTAATTGTCTTGCACTGGTGCACATAAGTCAAAGACCTGTGAGACTCCAAGTACTAACATAGGCAAGACATAAGAGCTGTCAAAATATACGAGAGACAAAGTTGTGGACCTACACAAGGTTGGAGACGGATACGGAGCTGGTCAATGACATAAAGAGAGCTGGGACCACAGAATTGCACAGACGGTTTCACTGCTCAACTCATGACATGCAGGCCCGTATGAAGTTTGCCAAGGACCATAAGGATGATCTATAGAAGGCATTGGAGAAAGTCATGTGGTCACATTAAACCAAAGTAGTACTTTATGGTCTAAATTTAGCTTGCCTTGTTTGAAGAAAAAAGGAGGATGAGTTGCATCACAAGGACACCATCCCAACAGTAAAGCATGGTGGTGGTAACATCATGCTTTATGGGTGCTTTACTACGAAGGGGACAGGACGATAGTGGCTGGGTCTTTCAACATGACAGTGACCAGAAGCACACAGACAGGACAACCAAGGAGTGGCCCGGTAACAAACATATCAACGTTTTGGAGTGGTCTAGCAGGTCTTCAGAACTAAATCCAATGGAAATTATTTGGAGGGAGCTGAAACTCCATGTTGCTCAGTGACAGTGCCAAACCCGGACATATTCAGGAGATCTGTGTGAAGGAGTGGGACAAAATCCATGTTACAGTCTGTACAAACCTGGTCAAATACAGAAACCGTTTGACCCCTATACTTGCAAACAAATGCTTCTGTAACAAATATTAACACTGATTTCATAAAGGAGTTCTAATACTTATGTGCAGCAGTGCAAGACAAAGAAAATCTTTAACTACCAGAAAATGTGAATTCATGATATTTTTTTAATGCCATCTCTCGCAGTGGGAATGTACATACAATAAGAATTTGAGACCCTTCTATGATTTCTAAATTAGATAACTTGCAAGCCCCTGCAATTTCGTGATATACTGTGGAAAGATTAGAAACTTAATATCGGAAATTAAAGACAACACTTTAAAGCTTGAATGTCACAGGACCTAGCCAAAATAAAAGATTTAAACTTTACATCATAAAGATTGATGTTTTCATTTAGGATCCACGTAGGACAATCTCAGACTACACCTGGACTGACCTGGAACATAGACACAGTTGGTCAATTAAAGTGTGAGGAACAGAACAGATTCCTCATGTTAAGATCCCACCCTGGTCCTTGCTAAGACAGAAGACACACAGACCTTGTTTTGGCAGAGGCCCTGTCCTAGCATCATGCCTAGCAGAGAGTTTAGGATGTTGACTGCACATAGGACAATCTGCAGTCCACTCAGTGTGCCCATCACACTGAACAGGACCAGGTTCCACTGTACCACATTATGGGGTTGGAGACACACTCCAGACCACACAGTTCTGTTGTAGAGGTAGATCCAACGACTGTGGACACAAAGAGTAAGCGTGAACAAAGAAACCAATTAATCTATTCAGCAACTGTATGTGGATCTTACCGCTCAGGGATGCTCTGCAGTGGTACTCCCCAGGTCTGACCATATGTGCTGTTGAAAAGACACAGAGGACCTTGGGCGAGACCAGTTGCACTGACAAAACAACAGATAAAGGCCCCAAGTATAGAGACACAGGAGTACAACACCTGACACAACATCTGGATACAGAGGAAGATATTCGTTACAGAATAGCATTTGATTTAATGCGACCAAAGTCACTCTGACAAAAGGCCCATCTCACCTGGCTTCTAAAGGCGCAACAGCCTCTAGTTTTACTGGTCTGAATAAATGACCGGGCTCCAAGTAAAACCTGAAATCATAAAATGTTTCTTTAAATTCGTTATTTCAATCTAAATCAACTTGAATGAAGAAACTAAACCCGAAGAAATAAATGTGAGACTCAGTCATGAGCAAATGAGATATCACGTTATACACACACACACACACACACACACACACACACACACCCAGAGCAAGACTTTTCATCAGCCACCACTTGTGTTTTTGATGTAGTGCTTGGTAGGGTGTCATGATGTAGAAATCAAAATCCTTTCACCATGCATGATTATAGAACAATTACAACCCCAAAATGAACAGCTGTACTTGTTCACTTTGTGTCTAACACATTATATTTAATACAGACTCTGTCCCCTCCTAAACAAACCAAAACCTGCTCTGACTTGAACTTAGGGGTGTTTGATATGTATAATTATTTTTAATATCAAATTATTATTTTTTACAATGAGGCAGCACACATTATCGACCACACTTTGCTAAAAGAGTTTTTTTTTTCAAGTTTTACTGGTGTGCATGTCTGCGCCAGATTGATGCAGCAGCCTGCTATTGTTAACCCAACGTCGAATTATGTTGAAAAACCACACAAACAAGCTAACAGCTTCGCAGCTGTTGCCTTGCTTACGAACAAAATATGGATTTCACCTGAGAGATAAGTACGTACCATGATTCCTGACCCCCACACACCTGTAGCCCAGGTGGCTTGACTGGTGACATGTCCTTCCCATAAGAAGTGGATGTTGAGGTCAGGAAACAGCAACAGGATGTTTGACAGGATGCAGACAATTGCCATGGGAATCAGACACACGCCAACATACCACAGACACCGAGACACACACATCTGTTGGTCATTGAAGAGTTTAAGTGGTTACTGTGATTTGATCATCACGGAGCTTGAGGAAATAGTGGGGTTAAAAAAGGTTTTGTATTTAGTACTGTTGTTTATTGGTGATCTTATAACATTCGAACTGTTTAAGAACTCATGTTGATTATGGACAATGCACTTAACCATCTTTTAACAGCAGCAATTTACTTTTAGAACATTTTAGTTTTTATATCATTATAGCTGTTAGTAAAGGAGATGATTGTGTTATTGTTTCTAAAATTGCAGAGATTACAACAGTAAGAGGGGTAAATATTTATTGTCAAATGTACAAAAAATTGAACTGTGCTGTGATGTGGATATTTTCAACTATTTACTTTACTTGGCATACGCTTTCTATCCAAAGCGACTTACAGGGAGCAAACGCTGGGTGTCTGGCTCAGGCACACATCTGGTTGGAGATAGACTAGGCGTAAGACAGAGTTTCGAACCTGCGACCATTTACATGACAGTCTGACGCTTAAACCATTTAGTCTGCAGGCCGCCGGATATGATATGAAAAATGTGTAGCAAGTCTGTCTGAGAACAAAAAAACCAGACTTCTCCATTTGTGTTGCAATCAATCTAACTAACAAACAAATTAATTCCCCAATCAGTTTTGTCCTACACAACTGGGTAACCAGCCACCATTAAAAATTAAACAGAAGAGCATGGTGGAGCATGATGATGGCATCTGCTCTGTCAGATGTCATGAGGTAAACAGATTTCATTACGCCTGCTTCCCATTCGTCCCATCGCTCCATTCATTTCCCTATTCACTCGTCTAGTCCGTGTCATCTGTGCAGTCTGTATTTTTAGTCTCCTTTTGGTCTATCTTTTCCCATTTGAGTTTTAGTCAGAAATTTCAGTTAGTTGTTAGCTTGGTTTCCTTTCTCTGCCTTTTTTGATTTTGTGTTCTCTGCAAGTATATCTTGTTTCATTCTTATAGCTTAACCTGGTATTAATTGCTCTATTTTTATTCATATATATTTTCAATCTCTTTTCTGTTTTTACTGGTAGTGTGTTTTTCCTCCTTAGGAGTGATTTTCAGTTTGTTATTTTCTGTGAAAGCTTAAGTTTATTAAATTGTCTTACTACTCCGGACTTATCTCTACCACTTTTAATTGATGCAATTATTTTGAGGCCCTGATTGGAGGAGCAGCAGCTGTCTATGGGAAGCGTGCAAGAGCACTTGTTAAGTTGCGGCAGCGGGGAATGCGCACTTCACTCTCATCCATCCACCTGGCCAATCTCTGTTCCCTGCCCAACAAAATGGATGAGCTGCACCTTCTGAACAGGTCAAATAAAGACTTTTCACAATCTGCCGCTCTCTGCTTTACTGAAACATGGCTCAGCGACTCCACACCTGACTGCGCATTGGAGATACCTGGTTTTCAGCTTCACCTCGCGGACCATGTAACGGAGATGTCGGGGAAAACGAGAGGTGGAGGAATCTGCTTCAATGTAAATGAAGGTTGGTGTACTGATGTCACAGTGTTAGGCAGATACTGCAGCCCAATCTTAGGCAATCTCACTTTACTTATTAACTGTAGACCGTTTTATTTACCGCACACGCGAGTTCTTCTACGTGCTGGTCGGTGCTAATCTAAGCCACGAGTTGCCCAAATATAGACATCACATAACCTGCCCCACCAGAGAGAACAACACATTAGATCACTGTTATACCGTGATAAAGGACGCATATCACTCTGTCACGACGTTACCGACAAATTGGACGATCTAACCTATACTGTGACATCATACATCAGTTTCTGTAAAGATATGTGTGTGCCCATCAAGACATGTCATTCATTTAACAAATACAAGCCCTGGTTCACAGCTGAACTGAAACAAATTCTCAGCCAACGACCCTGCGTCAGTCTGGAGAGGCCTGCAGTACATCACAAATTACAGGAGACCCTCCCCACCTGCTGAGGGTAAAAAAAAGCTGGCAGACACCCTGAAGGACTTTTACTGCAGGTTTGACAGACAGAACCCCCCCACACCCCTCACCTGCACCAGCTGTGTGCCCTGCACCCCTCACTCCCCTGACATCCTCCTCCCACCTCTCCCCTCCTCCACCTCCGCTGGCCTTAGGACATCTGTAGAGGAGGTGAGACATCTCTTCCAGAGACAGAAAACAAGGAAGTCTACCGGCCCAGATGGAGTGAGCCCCTCTTGCCTCAAAGTCTGTGCTGAACAACTGGCCCCTGTCTTCACCCACATCTTCAACACATCTGCAGCTGTGTCAAGTTCCCCTTCCCTTCAAACAATCCACCATAATCCCAGCCCCTAAGAGATCCACTATAACAGGACTCAAAGACTACAGGCCGATCGCTCTGGCGTCTGTGGTCATGAAATCATTTGAATGTCTCCTGCTCGCCCACCTGAAGAAGTTCACAGAGCCTCTGCTGGACCCCCTGCTGTTCGCCTACAGGGCAAACAGGTCTGTGGAGGATGCAGTCAACATGGGTCTACATTACGTACTGGAACATCTTGACTGCCCAGACACGTATGCCAGAGTTTCGTTTGTGGACTTCTCATCTGCATTTAACACCATCATCCCTGAGACACTCTCCTCCAAACTCTCCCAGCTCTCTGTCCCTCTAAAAACTGTGGAGATGATAGTTGACTTCATACGACACCCCCTAAGGAGCTGCTGATCCAGTTCTACTCTGCTGTCATTGAGTCCATCCTCTGCTCCTTCATCACAGTCTGGTTTGGAGCAGCCACTGCACAGGACAAACACAGACTGCAGCACACAGTCAGAGCTTCAGAGAAGATCATTGGTGCACCTCTGCCCTTTCTTCAGGACCTGTACACCTCAAGGGTCAGAAAGCGGGCAGAGAAAATCAGCACAGACACCACACACCTCGGACACAACCTCTTCCAGCTCCTCCCCTCTGGCAAATGCTGTCTTTCTGTCTTGTTTTTCATGTACTTGTTTTCCGTCTGTTCTCTCCTAGAGAAGCTACAAAAGACCAAAAGCAAATTCCTTGTATGTGCAACATACTGGGCAAATAAAGCTGATTCTGATTCTAACAATATTATAAAAAATTCACTATCCTGGTTGATTTACAATTAAATAAAATCTGTTCCTGCATAGATTTCCATTTAATCTGAAAAAACAAGTTTTTAGTTAATTTGGGATAAATAATAACTAGTCTTTAATTAAATATTTAATTGTAGATATATATCTAATTTAATCTATTCTATTTATATCTATTTTAATTTAATTTTCAAAGAAACATTATACAATGTGTTATGAAAAGAAGGTATGTGAACATTAATAAAAGTTGACACGAATAGACAAAGTAAATGGTGAATGGTAAATGTTCTGCACTTATATAGCGCTTTTCTACCTAGACTGGTCCTCAAAGTGCTTTACACTGCTTCTCATTCACCCATTCACACACACAAGCACACACACACTCATACACCGATGGCAGAGCTGCTATGCAGCTGACCTGACACACAGGGGGCAACTTGGGGTTCAGTGTCTTGCCCAAGGACACTTTGACATTCGAAGGAGGTGGGAAATTGAACCACCGATCTTCTGACCCACAGCCGCCCACTAAAGTGTATTGTCTTTATGAGTTTAGCTGACTCAATAAATACAGATACATTTTTTTTAAAGCTGAAACTGGAAAACAGTGTATTCATTATATTCATATAAAATATAGTTCAGTTATTTCACAGGTTTCAATAAAATGTAAAAGTAAGTTATGACATTTCTTGTTTTACTAATAAATCGTTTTAATATTTCCCTGTGTCCTAAATAAAAAGTTTATTTAAAAGTCACATGTAGAGGCTGTGAACTCACCGTGACCAGTAGCAGCAGATCATCTGGCTCAGACTCTGACAGACATTTATAATCCACAGAAACGCCTCTAGCCCAAAATAGAAAGAGGAAGACTGAGGAATTAATCTGTTTTAAACTGCGCAGGAAGCCCCAGTCAGGTTCATAGTTCTAAAGTTTCTAAATCAAGTTCACAAGTAAAACCTGGACTCAGCATTAAACAAACATGACTCGCCTGTCATCAACAGGAAGTGCACAGAAAGAAATATCATGTTATGTCACATTACTGATGCGTGACGGTTTTTAAAACAAACCACATTTCAATGTTTGACTCCCATCATGCGGAGGTCAGTCTGAGAGAACTGGACTGAAACATTTTCAGCCCTATTTAATACATCAAAAAGAAAAAAGCTTAAAGTAAAATCAGCACCTGAATTAAAAGCAAAAGACACACAGATCCACAGGACAAGGCCAATTTCATCTAAACATAGAGACATTCCACATGACCACTGGGGTGAACCAGCACCAAGACTTAGACCGGTGCTGAACTGTGTAGTAGAACCTCACCTCTTTAAATCATGATCTTTAAAGAAGTCAATAATTTAAACCGATGTTCTACACAAATAGAACTTTCATGCTCTGTAACCTTTTCCACAACTGTATTTACCAATGTGTCACTGTGACTGCCAGTATATGTGGTATTTTATATTTCTTATTTTTCCTTGTATTATTATTGAATTTTTTTTTATGTATATTTCTTTGTTAAACACCCGGTCAGTGCTCTGCTGCTGGAAAAATAATTTATCAGACGAACCTTCCCAAGGGAAAAACAAAACTCTATCTAATCTAACCCTGAAATGAATGAGGACTCTAAAACTTTTAACTTCTTATTTTTCTCTATCTTTAGTTCTGATCTTTTTCCAGCTTGCTTGAGTCATTGTGCTGCTTTTGAGGACCATTTGAGAACAGAATGAGCAAACACTGATGGAAAACCTTCCTCCACCACCCACCCTCCCAAAAGATGATGTGTTCTGGTTTTAGTGGAAATACTGGGTCTGTTCCTACTGTTATATTCAGTTATGGTATGTGGAAATAGGGGGTCAAAGTCTTCTGGACAGACTAATTCAGACCAGTTGTTGGGTCTTCAAAGTAACCTTTTATGATATGTTTCTTGGATCTGGATGGTTTGGAGGGTTAGGGTAAGATAGAGATCAGTAAGATTGTATTTGAACTGGTCTTGGCATGCTGTGTTACGTAGGTTAAGGCTTCGCGAGGAGGTTTCTTTATGCAGTAGCTGGTTTAAAAAAAACTGAAACATTTACATGAATTTCAGACAATACTGCTCAAATTTGTAAACTAAAACAGATGACCGGACACGGGACGTGTGAAACCACAGACTGCGAGGACCATGACACGACTTATTCAAAATAATTTCAACATCCATCACATGAGAAGAGAAAAACCACAATGTGGTAATCACATTTCCTGTGACCAGCAGAGCTATGTTCAGACCATATTGGATTGACCAAATCCAGGTCCCAAAAAAACTGAACTGTTTTTTTTTTTGGATCACCAGCTGCTGTGTCACCTGTGTGATATTTTTCACCATCCAGCTTCTGAGCCAGATGAGCTCTGTAAAAAACATATGTAACTGCGCAGTTCAGACAAAAAATGAAACCGAAAGGTTGAGCTTTAAAGCATCATTGTTTCAGAGCCTACATGGAGGTAAAAAAAAAACAACTTCATGGTGCCACTGTCCAGTTCAATTCAATTAAGTTCATCTTTATATGTATAGTGCCAAATCATAACAAAGGTCATCTCAAGGCAATTTACATAGCAACATTTATGAGCTTACAAAAATATAAGTGTAGATATAGAGTTTAGAGTAAATCATAGCACAGAAACGGTTTAAGACCTCCAATTTTATGAAATCACCGGAGAGACTCCTACTGGACTACATACACAAAAATAGGAGCACAAATGACTCCAATCTAACACTAACACATCTTGTTCTGAAGCACTTAAAAAAGCCCAGCTGCTTACGCCAGATTAGTTTTTATTGATTTAGTTCTGCTTTTAATTCTATTCAACCACACATTTTACTTAAACTCGTTCAGCTAGGGGTAAACCCCTTTTTAATCATATGGTATCACTCTTTTCTTTCAAATCGGCCACAACAGGTGAAATTTAATTCCACTCTGTCCAATATAGCAGTGCACAGGTGCTCCCCAGGGTTGTGTTAGTTCCCCCTTTTTGTTTATTCTTTACACCAATGACTGTGTCAGCTCCCAACCTAATCAAGATGTAATTGAATTCTCAGATGATACCGTCATTCTTAGTCTTCTTACAAAAAACTCAGCCATTTACCTGCCAGGAATAGGTTTGTAGATTGGTGTGATGATCATAAACTGCACATTAATACAAATAAAACAGCTCAAATGTTGATTGACCCTCGATGGGTTAGTAAGCATGTTCCTGTAATCAGGTCTCCTCCTTTAAATATTTAGGGGTGCACATTGACCGCAATCTCACCTGGAATACACAACTTTATGTTGATCTTTTATAGGGCATCTATCGAATCAGTCATAAGGTACTGTATCTCTAGCTGGTATGGGAACCTCACAGTCAAAGCTAAATCTCAGATTTTAAATCTGTTGAAAATGGCGAGCAACATTATGGGTATTCTTGTCCCTTCTGTTCCTCAGGACCTATTTGAGCAATACACTATCAGGCTAGCAAACAACATTCAGCTAGATAAGACACACTTTTTTCTGAATACACACTACTCAGTTCAGGGAGAAGGTACAGGGTCCCTTTATGTAAGCACAACTGGTTTAAACACTCGTTTATCCCCCTCTCAATTAAACTGGTGAATGAACGAATGGGGGGAAGGAACATCAACAATGTGTTTAAAGTATGTTAAGCACTGGGGGTACTATTTTGTTTTTCTTTCTTACGACATATTTATTGTATCGTTAGGTTTTATAAAGATATACATATTTATATACAAATAAAGATACTTGACCTTGTCCTGTGTATGAGCTCTTAGCCCGCAGGGCTGTATGAGCCCACAGGTAGCCAGCAGCAGAAGAGGGCCTTCAAATCAAGAGACAAAAAAAGAGTTGAAAGGGGTGCGAGAAAGTTGAAGAGACTGATCAGGGAAGGGCAAGACGGCTACAGACAGAAGATGTAAAACCAGATTCAGCAGGACAATGTCAGAGGAGTCTGGAGTGGCCTTAGTACAATCTCAGGCCAGGCCACAAAGAACAAAACTCTCTGCTAGGTGGGCAAATGAGCTAAATCACTTCTTCATCAGGTTTGATTCAGCTGCCCCTGCCTATTTACCAACCAGTCAATTAAGTCAGGCAGGAACAGATGAGGATGAAAGCCAGGAAGCCAGGAAGGCAGCGGGTCCAGACAACATCAGCTCAAGGATTGTCAAGTCCTGTGTGGGGGTAATGGAGGTAATCTTCATCCTGAGACTTAAGCTAGGGAGAGTGCCACAGTTCTCGAAATCCTCTTGTGTGGTACCAGTGCTGAACACTCCACACCCAAAGGACCCAAACAGCTACATCCTGGACTACCTCACAAACCGACCACAGTATGTGAGAACTCAAGGCTGTGTGTCGGACAGGGTTGTCTGGAGTATGGTGGCCCAGCAGGGAACGGTTCTAGCACTGTTCCTTTTTACCATCTACACTGCAGACTTCTCCTACAACTCCACTAACTGCTTCCTGCAGAAGTTCTCAGACAACTCTGCATTAGACGGCCTCATCACTGATGTGGACGACAAGGATTACAGAGATCTGACCCGGACCTTTGTGAACTGGTGCCAGTGTGGTAGAAATTTCTCTTAACTCTTAACAATTGGGTTAAACTAAGTTTATTATCAGGACAGCAAAACAGTGTGGAGTTGGATTGGCACAGAGAAAGCTGGACGCCCGAAGGAGGGGCAAAAGCAAGAGAAGCAAGTGAAGCTGGTCTCTCAGTTCGAGGTCCCCCTTTACCCACTCTATGAAGCCGCCCTTGCCAAACAATGTGCTGTTATCACATTCTATTCCCATCACACTACCGAATACGGAAACCCAGTTGATAACATAACCAGTTGATTAAATAACCATGCAAAGTATATGGGGTGGTTATGACTATGAAAGGAGATGTTAGGGCCTTTGGTACCCCGAGGAAGAGTGGCGGCATAATTTCCCCGACACCAGCAGAACTACCTTCAGATCAATACGGGAAAAACCAAAGAGCTGGTGGTGGAGTTTCACAGGCACAAACACCCATTGCAACCAATGAACATACAGACTCACAACTCAAATGCGCTCTACAGAAAAGGGCAAAGCAGGCTGCACCAAAACACTCAGGTCTTTTGTAGTGCAAGGGCTGCTCCGAAGAACTTTTTATCACTCTGTGGTGGCATCAGCCATCTTTTATTAACCCCAACCATTAGGATTAGTAAAAGATGCTGTTGTGGGATGCCTTCTAGACCCAGTGAAGGGTGTGGCTGACAGGAGAACCCCATTCATGAGACTCTGGCAGAACTGAACAGCTCCTTCAGTTGGCAGGCTGCTGCATCCACAATGTGGGAAGGAGAGACTCAGAAGGTCTTTCCTTCCAGCTGCTGTCAGACTACACAACAAAGACCCTGCAGCTGACCACACACACACACAGACTGATGCACATACACATCCAATTCACAAAAGTGGCTTATCAATAGTCAATAATACTCAAGTCAATAGTGTAATATCTCCCATGTACAACAGCTCAAAGTTACTGAACTGTAATGGTGTGTACTGTACTGTAATGCTGTTTTTTCTATTCACTCAAGTAAACAAAGCAGTTAGTGCATCAGACATCATCAGTCATGTGTCTTTGCACACCAATGCAAGTATCGAACACCAGATGTCACTGGGAGTCCTTCTTTGAGGCTTTTTCAGTACAACCTCGAATCCTGCCCCAAAAGCGTCATAAGGCTCCATCTCCCCATCCCTAGAGATGTGATATTTAATAATCCACATTTAATTGGTCTGTTTTTTATAAAGAGTAATTTTATTTTTATTAGGTTCTTATCATTGACTTCGCTGAATATTTGTCTCTATGGGTTGCTGGTAGTTTTCTTTTTTTTTTGGGGGGGGGGGGAGGGTTACAGCAGTAAAGACGCTGCAGAGCTGCAAACAACTAGGTGATTATTGAGTTGTTGAGTCAGTTTTTAAAGACGAGGAAACTGAAAAATTGAAACGCTAACACTTGGGTTGAATAATGACAGCTCTACCTACTGAGCTCTCATGCTGCCTCATGTTATGTTTTATAGTTTAAACATCTCAGACAAAATCTTCTCATAAAACTGAACGTTGTTTATTTTGATTCTGATACTTCAGCAAACATAGAAACAAACAGATGATCGCCTCAGCTCAAGTAGTCTTTCTGTCGTTAACCACATTTACTGCTGTGATTTACTGTCAGCATACTGGGGTTAACACGACCCTGACACCAGCATCTGATGTTATGTTAACGTGTTGTGACATGCTAACAGGCAACACACTAGATCTTAGTAGTGTTATTAATGAGCGACAGAACCAAAGACAGGAACTGTCTCACTCTCACCCAAAATTCTGGACCGAGCTACAGTTACAAATAAGACAACACAAGTTCAAGTCTTTGAGTCTCAGCTGAGATTTAACCCCTGAAGCCCGAAACAATGAACTAGTCATCAGAAAAAAACTATAATTTGAATAAGATAACAGTTTCTTACTGCTTTATAACAATGAAATTATTTTTAAACGTAGGACCTGTGTAGATCTATATGAAAAATGTCTGTCTCCACCATAGCAAAACATCTGTAGACAACCTGTTGATGTACTGATGTAACAAACTAAATGTCTTTCCAAAAGAACTGGACCTGGTCTGACCTGAGCCATATGAGGTCATGCAGTCAGAAGTCTCAGTGGAACCTACACAGAATCAATTTTACAGAACCAGTTTCTTTTAACAAACAACAAATGTTTTTGGAGTTCTAACAGCTATGAGGTGCAATATCTTTGTCTCCAGCTCCACTTGGCTTCAGATTTGTCTGACAATCTATTCTTCCTCGGAACTATGTCCATAAACTAAGGTTCCCCAAAATTTCCATTTCTGTCAAAATGTTTTTATTAACATAAACTAGAGGTATGGGTGTGATACTTCAGCTGCTAAGGTTAGAGAACAGCTCAGTCAGGGTGGTCTGTTTGCAGGACGAGGAGGGAGAGGAGGCAGTGGAGCTCTTTGTGTTCTTTAATGGTGCAGCAGAGGAAGGTGAGGAGGTGGAGCTCTTTGTGGTCTTTTTGGAAGCTTTGCTGGGGGTGCAAACTTCCACTTTGTCCCCTCCATGATGGCGGAGCAGGTAGGCACCAGCAGACCCTTTGCTTCTGTCAGTACATCTCTGTTTTTCCTTATCATCCAGCTCCTTCTGCAATAGCAGAGCAAGGTGCCGATCCTCCTCCTCCTGCTGTTGTTTGCTCAGCACCTCCTCCTTCCACTTAAACCCCTCCTGAATAGCCAACTCCTCCACCTCCAGAGTGGGGGGGCAGCCTCGCTTGGTGAGCACCACCTCATCTTCCTCAGCCAGCTCAGAGCTCTTCCTCTTGGATGATGAAGGCTGTCCATCTGTGATAACCAGGTTCCTGAAAGTTTGATCCTCTGAATGGAGGCGAGGGTGGAGGGTTGGAGGTTCTGATCCATAACAATTTAATTTAGTGAGAGGTTGCTCCACCTGAGAAAAGCCGATGTTCTCCTGAAACAGACAGCAAAGCCGCAGTTGAGCCTGATCCAACTCAAATAAAAAAATCTTCCCAGGAATAAAAACTGTAGTAACTACTGTTATGCAGCAGGTAGTCACCTGAGGTTATTATTTATTTATATGGCATCACAACATAAGTTATCTCAATGCACTTTACAGATTAAGGTTTAAGAGCCAACACATTACAGTGAGGTCCATGAGTATCTAAATACCTGGCAATCAGCTCTCAAAGACTTGTTATTCTCTGCATTTAAATAATCTCAAAGTTTATACAATTGTGTTTGGACATACGGGGTTACAGTTGCATTTAAACATAACTAGCAAGAGGGCAGTTCTAGCAATGGAGTCAGCCCCTGGGCACTGAAAGTCTGTGCCCCCCAGCTCAGTGGGGTCCTCCTACACAACAGAAAACTCCTCTCGGGTAGAATAAAATCATGCCTGGTCCTCATCAATAAAAAAACCCTGTCCTTCTACCTCCAGTGACTTCACCAGTGGCTCTGACTTCACAAATCATAAAAGGACTTTGAGAGACTGGTCCTGGACTCCCTGTCCTCTGGTCAAATTATTGCTTGAACCCTCTAGTTTGTCTATAGGTGTAGAAGATGCAATCATTTATCTGCACCATCGCACCTAAACCCATCTGGACAAACCTGGGAGTTCAGTGAGGATCATGTTTTCCGATTTCTCCAGAGCATTTAACACCATCCAGCCAGCACTGCTGGGAGAGAATTTCAAAAAAACATGCTGGTGGATCCTCCCATGATTTCCTGGATTATAGACTACCTCACAGGCTGCTTCCAGTACGTCCGCCTGCAGAACTGTGTCTGACACTGTGGTCTGCAGCACAGGAGCTCCACAGTCCTGTCTCTGTTCCTCTTCACCCGTGCTGTATATGGGATAAAATTGCCCAATCGTCTGGATTTTTTTCAGATAAAAAAAAAAAATCTACTTCAACTTTCTAAAAATATAAAGTATATGAAGAATATGCTGTCTACATCCGTTGTGGCCATTTTAAAACCATGAAAACTACATATTTGCATTTATAATGAAGGCCTGCATTTCTTTGCAAACCTAAACACAAATAGCAAAGTAAAAAGGAAAAAAAGACCAAAACTAATACACACCTTATGCGCACAAAGTTTCACCTATTACAGACCGACTGTAGGAGCCATTTCAGTTTGAAGGTGCATATGTTTTATACTGTCCGTAGTGCAAACATATGTCTTGCAATAACGTTGGCTCTTAATTTATATACTTTAGATTTAACTTAAAATAACAAATAAACAGCAAATATACTACTGAAAATATCTTGAAAAGGGATAAAACAAATACTTACAAATAGGCTTTTCCGTGTTTCTCACCATGTCATGGGACATTCCAAATAACTACTGTTGCTAAGAAAACGGTATACGGTCTGAACCGATAAAGTATTTTTTTACCTTACTAGTACTCAAAGCCCCTTTTACACTGCTTCTCAAACACTCAAAATGGTGTAAGGACACTACGACTTATGACAGGAAGAGCTAGGAATTAAATCACTAATCCTACATTAGGTAGATGACCACTCTACAACCTGTGCCCCCCCAATTGGGTAAAGAGATGCAGGCAGACTAAAATCTATTTTATCAATTCTTTTAACAATTTGAAAAACACAAACACCAATTTAAACTCACCTTGTTGAAATCAGGGGAGATGTTTTTGGATGCAAGAGGACACAAGAACCTGAAAAAAAGGTTCAGAATGTGGTGACAGTACAGACTTCTCTTTGTCAGAATTCCTTAATGATAACTGGGGCAGTCACAAACCAAACATCAGAATCAGCTTTATTCGCCAAGTATGTTGCACATACAAGGAATTTGCTTCTGGTCATTTGTAGCTTCTCTAAGGCAGTATAGACAGAACGTAAGGAACGAAAGAAAGTACATGAAAAACGATAAATTAAAGAGATATTAAAACAAGACAGAAAGACAAGACAGTATATGTGTGTGTTTGTGTGTGTGTATCAGTGCAGTGTACTGAATTGTGGGCAGTTTGTTAATAGGAAGACACAGTAAACTGTGTCTTATTACAAAATTTCAATGGACCCTTTTTTGAAAAATTCAATCTGCTCGGATAAAAAAAATAAAACCATAACATGACAGTAAAACAAAGATAAAAGTAAATCATCCAGATAAGACTGGAGAACAATGACTTCACCCTGTAACAACTTAATAAAGTCTGAATATTTTTGAACAGTGTGAATTTAGCTTGATGGGACCTGGATTCAACCAACCTCTCAATCTGTCCAGCTCCAACATCCTTCTTCTTCAAGGCTGGAGCAGAGTTCTGAAAGATGGAGAATGACAAGGAGATAAACTTTAAGGAGAACATTGAAAAAAATTATGATTTTCATCCCGCTCACAATCAGAAGTTTACAGACCAGCTGGACGCTGAGCATCCGGGCCAGCTGCTCATCTTCCTCCTTTCTTCTGATCTCCTGCTGCAACAGCTCCTGCTCCTCTGCCAACAGTCTCTGGATGTACTCCTCACTGGCCCTTCTCTCCTCCTCATCCAGTGCTCGTTTCTCCTCTTTCAGCTGAAACACAGAAATACGTCGTCTACACAGATCCAACACAAATTTAAAGATAAACTTTGATCAAATTTGTTTTGTGTGAGACAACAAATATAATGCAGTGGACCAGGTAGGTATCAATGTGATAAGCATCAGAGTGGAAAGCAAAAGGTAGAAGAATCTTATCAAAGCCGATCCCACATACTAAGTGTGTCCTTGACACTCGCGCTAGATACCCAGACGCCTCCTGTGGCTGCCTGCTGCTTCCCCCATGATGGGATAGGTTAAATGCAGATGTCAAATTTTTGTTGTAAACATGTAAAAAATATGATCAATAATAATAAAGCTTGAATTGAATCTTGAGTTGAATCTTATTATTAGCCCTGAAAACAAACTGAACCTGAACTTACTTTGGTGATCTGGTCTTCGTACTCCTGCCTGACCTCCCCAGGTTCACTGACCTTGGGAAAACACACGGAAACTACACACACAAAATCATTTCAGTTGCACATTTTATGATCAAAGTTTGAACATTGCTGTTGATTATAGGAACAGGATGCATACTTTATGTTAAGGTTTCATAATTTTTTGTCTTTTTGCTAAGTTTCTTTTTTGAGGACAACAAATTTTCTCTGATCAACATTGGCTGACATCTTCACTCTTACTGGCCTATTATTAAAAACATTTCAGGAACCACAAGTAGACCAGCACTCTGAGAGCGAAGTGCTCTGCTGGGATAATAAGGTTCTATCAGGTCTTTAAGAT
>JAUMTR010263526.1:0-17968 GCA_032270685.1 Microctenopoma stevenorrisi | reverse complement strand
CCAGGCCGAGAGAAGCTCAAAAACAGCATAAAAATCCTGCCTGCTCACTTATCATGGTACATGAGCAGCAAGCTGAATAATGTCAGAGTTAAAAAGTCATAAATATGAATTGATTTTGTGTCTTGTATTAATCGCTTTTTAATCGGCAGTTATAAAATTACTATTATTTTGTGATTTTTTTTTTTTGCACAGAACAAAGACAGCACACTCTCTGACAGAACCAGCTTCAACCCAGATAACATATGTACCCGTGCCTCACCAACACTTATTTTAAATTTAATGACAAAAACAGACAAAAAATTGGCTGTGCCAGTGCTTCATTTGTGCCTCCTATTGTGGCCAATCTCTACATGGAAGAAGTAGAGAACAGAGCCCTGGGTTCGTTCTCAGGAATTACACCTGGCCACTGGTTCAGGTATGTGGATGATATCTGGGTCACTATTAAAGCACTGGAGGTGGAAAATTTCACCAAACACATCAATGCTGTGGATATTAACATCAAATTCACTCGAGAGGATGGCAACAGCCTGGCCTTCTTGTACTGTGCACTAGTGCAGTAGAAGTTAAGAAGGACATGAGCCTCAACATTAGAGTGTACAGGAAACCCACAAATACAGACCAGTATAATCAGGGTTCTGATTAAATATAATCAGAACCCTGATTATACACCAACATGCAGAAAAGATTCCCACTACAGCAGAAGGAAAGGCAGAGGAACACAAACAAATCAAGGAGTTACTCTGAACATGTGGATAAGGATATCCAGTTAGGAAACTGGGCTTTTTTAAAATCTAAGAGAAGATCTAATAAGAGCACTGCAACAACAGACAGGGAGGAGAACAAACATAATAATTAAGCCATATTAAGCCCGCTGGTTCCCCCCGTGATCCTTTCCCTCCATGATTTTTTGAAGAAATTTTACCTTGTAAAACTGCCCATTGAAAATCGATTAATACAGGACACAAAATCAATTCATATTTCCGATTTTTTAACTTAACATTCCTTGAGTGTGTGTGCTGTAAAAGTCTGTCCTATTAACAGCAGTCTATCTAACCTGTTGAACCCTAGACCATTTTATAGGAATTTGCTTGAAAAAGACGTACCCAAAATGAATTGAATATATCTCAGGAACTATAGGGTTTATTTGAGCTATCTTGGTAATAGCTATCTTGTAATATTTATGTCACTGAGTGAGAGTAAATTAATTTGGAACACAGAACGACTTTGTAACCGGAAGTCGGAAGTGGACCCGGTACCGGTACCAGGTCTGTCGGGTTTAACAGGCTAATGGTGTGGTTCCTGAAAATTTCAAACATGCAGTTGTGCAGCCATTGCTTAAGAAACCAGGCCTCGATCACAAAGTTTTAGCTAATTATCGGCCTATTTCGAAGCTGCCGTTACTATCCAAGATTTTAGAGAAAATTGTTTTTAATCAGCTGGAATATTTTATAGATGCTAATAAAATTCTTGATTTTTTTCAGTAAGGTTTTAAAACCCTTCAGAATCGGCATTATTAAGGGTTTTTAATGACATCCTTCTGGAATGTGATTCTGGTAACCACGTTTTTCTGGTCTTGCTTGACCTCACTGCTGCCTTTGACACAGTAGACCACTAAATTCTGCTTTCTCGATTAAATGATGTAGTGGGTATTGCTGCACTAAATTGGTTTAGGTTTTACTTGGCAGACAGAACTTTCTCTGTCAGCCTCCTCAGTTCCGAATCATTTTACTCTACTCTGTCATGCGGCGTCCCACTGGGCTTAATTTCAGGGCCACTGCTGTTTTTACGTATTTACTGCCCCCAGAGGCAGTAAATACGTACTGCTGTTTTTACGTATTTACTGCCCCCAGAGGCAGTAAATACGTAAAAACAGCAGTGGCCCTGAAATTAAGCCCAGTGGGACGCCGCAGTGGGACGCTGTGAATAATCCATGCTTTTATTTCTTCTCGCCTGGACTACTGTAACTCACTTTATCTGGGGGTCAATCAGTCAGTGCTCTCACATCTGCAGCTGGTTCAAAATGCTGCTGCACAACTGTTAACGGGTACTCATAGGCAAGAGTACATAACCCCTGTGCTGGCTTCTTTGCACTTTCTGCCTGTGTCTTTGAGAGTTTATTTTAAAATTCTCATGTTTGTTTTTAAATGTTTTCACAATCTTGCTCTGCCTTAACCCCCCTGAGCTTCTTCCTCCCTACACACCCTGTCGGTCTCTTAGGTCAGCTGACCTAAGCTGACCAGCTGCTCCTGGAGGTACTGAGATCCAGGAGGAACCTCAGAGGGGACTGGGCCTTTTTTATTGTGGCTCCTAAATTATGGAATGATTTGCCCTTGCACGTTAGAGAGGCCCCTTCACTGTCCATTTTTAAAACACATCTTAAAACCCATTTCTATTCTTTGGCTTTTAATCTCAGCAAAGCTTAGTTTCTCTTTTTAGTTATTTAATTAATTAATCCCTTTACTTTACTTTACTTTTTCCTTTCATTTGGCTTTTATTTATATTTTATTATATATTTCGAGGTACAGCACTTTGTGTCAGCTGTGGTTGTTTTAAAATGCTTTATAAATAAAGGTGATGATAATGATGATATTATTGTTGCAGGGAGGATTTTGAACAAACATACCATGCCTGTTTATTTCAAACCAGTTAACACACTAAGACAGAAACTGGTCCACCCCAAGGACAAAACACCCATAAACAAACACAGCAATGTAGTGTATGCAGTTCAGTGCAGTGATAAATGTACAGATCTGTACATAGGAGAAACCAAACAGTTGTTCCCACTCTGGCTCAGGTAGTCACATTAACATATGCATAAGCCAGAAGGAAGGACAACCCACAGGTGACAACGAATCACCAACTTGAGAACTTCACAGGGTTTATAAACCTGCTACTCAGACTTGAGTCAGTCAGACTTGAGAAAGCCCTCTGGAATGGAAGGGTCAAAAGTTGTCATGAAACCAAGCAAGTCCAGTTGCTATTGGATTAAAATTCTTTTGAGATAACGACCTGGATGACAGAGATCCAATCACTGACAACTACAAAGTTTTCATTGTATTACCATACTTTATTGAAAACTTAATAAGACTAGGAAGTTAGAATTTCTAAACTTCTGTAATGTAGGTATTTAAGCTGAAACTGTCATAATTAAATATGCTTGTCACTTAGGTCATGTGGAGGGATTATACTGTAGTGCAACTGGTTAGAATCAGAATCAGCTTTATTTGCCAAGTATGTTGCACATACAAGGAATTTGATTTTGGTCGTTTGTAGCTCTTCTAGGACAGTACAAACAGAAAACAAATCCATGAAAAACAATAAATTAAAGACAAACTAGAATTAGCAATTCCTGCAGAAATTGCGTGGGGTGTGCTGATCTGAGTCGCACCAGGGTGTTCGTGTTGTGATGGGGTGTTTGCGCCAGGTGCCATGCCACGCTGAACGGAAACAGGCAGGGCACAAAACATCTCCAGCTCCCTCAAAGGAGGGAGCCTCACTCTCCCCCTGCCACACTCCCTGCCAGTCGATGATCCCCTCAGCCGCTGGTGTGCTGGCGGTTCTTGATGTCCAGGGCTGGATACTCGGGTGAGTACTGGCTCGTTCCCGGCAACAGTTTGGCAAGGCCTGGCCCTCCTGGCCCTGCTGGGCCACGGCCGGGGGGCGGGTGACCCTCGGATCCCTGAGTCCAGGGCCCTGACCACCCTGGGGGGGCTTCGGCACACTGGCTGCCGGTTGACCTCCCTCCGGGGGGACTACTCTTCCGGCGTGGGTCTTCCTGGCGCTCCGGTGTCCTGTGGGGTTGCTGGATGTCTGAGGCCCGCAAGTCCTCCATCTCTGCTTCAGGTCCTGCGGATACACTACTACACTATTAGACATTCCACCCCACCCCCACCCCCACCCCTCTCTCGCTTGCTTTCGTCAAAGGCAAGCGGAACCGCTTCTTGTTGTTGCAATCGACAGCTTAACTCCGCTTCAAATAACAGACAGACCGTAAATGTCAACTCAATGGCTATACACACTGTAATTTTAGAATATAGTGCATTTAATTAATTAATAATCCAAATCTGAGGATATACCAGATTTTTATGTCCAGACGCCACAGAATCTGCACATGCTGTTTGACTTACTGCAGGCGTAAACAAATATTGCAATTCGACCGGTACACACACACACAAACAGCCTTAAATCCGACTGTATGTACTGTATGTACCAGTTAAAACCAACTTACCTTCCGTTTCCTGGCGCAGGACTTCCGACGTCCCCCAAGACTTCGAGGCGTAAACAAATATTGCAATTCGACCGGTACACACACACACAAACAGCCTTAAATCCGACTGTATGTACTGTATGTACCAGTTAAAACCAACTTACCTTCCGTTTCCTGGCGCAGGACTTCCGACGTCCCCCAAGACTTCGAGGCGTAAACAAATATTGCAATTCGACCGGTACACACACATACCAATTTGTGGACACAAGTTGCTTCGGTGTCCATACAAAAGTTACATAGTCAAGCTACACTCAAACAGTTAACAGGAAAACGTAAAAACAGACGCTTTTTGGCTGCGGAGTATGGCTGCATGCTGCTGCCACGCTGCCGACTTTGGTGATTTTACCATTGATCAATGAGTAAACGCATGCCAGCTCCATGCTAAGGGCTACTTAGCATGCTCTCTCTTACACAATGCCTCTGAAACATGACCACATCACATTAGGTAGGCGTGAGAAACATTGCCTTGATAGATTGAGCGTCATATTGCGTATTTGACGACAGCCAATCAGTGCCAGTTTCATTATTTAGTGAAGGGTAGAGCAACGGCCCCATCTAGTGACCAAAAATGTGCACAACCACCAATCTTTAGACTGGCAGGCCACCAATCTTGAGCTACAGCCAGTCCACTGGTAAACTCAATTACCAACAATTAAATCTACTACTACTACTTTCTGGTTTATGTTGCTAGTAAAGTAATTTCTTACAGTATTGGGGAAAATGAAGAAAATGGTGCTTATAAAAATATTTAGAAATGCTTTCACTCATATTACTTAAGCGCTTAGTGGAGAAAAAAATATATAATATACTGCACAAAATGCACTGTGTGCTCATCAACTGATTGTTTTATGTAATATTCATAGGTACTCCATAATTAGTATGGTAAAGTAACATTTACCATAGAAAAAAATTTAAAAAGTGAAAAAATACCATAGACAACACCACCTCCCATCTGGTATCACATCCTACTGAAATCTTTCTCACAAGATCAACCTTACATTTACTGTAAAGTACTGTAAAGTTAGTGATTAGATTTTCAGGATTAAGGTTAAGATGAAGCGTCTGCATTTAAATGTTTTATTCCTTATATTGATGGTTCATGTAAAATCTGTATTAAATCCAATAGTAACTTCCCTAACCCTTCAAAGCTCACTTTTGTATAGTTTTTGAGAATGAGAGTGACATAATATTCTGAGGGATGCGTGTTAATTGTACAGACCAGTCTTGATTCTTAGAGGTAGATCAGTTAGGTTGATTGATAATGTCTGTGTGTGTGCGTGTATTTACCGCTCTGATTGTGTGTGTGGGTGTGTATTTCAGTCTGTTTTGTGTGTGTGCGTGTATTTTACCGGTCTTATTGTTTGTGTGTGTGTGTGTAGGTGTGTGTGTGTGTGTGTGTATTTATCTGTCTAGTTCAGTCCCTACTTATTGAGGAGGTGGATGGCTAGTGGGAGAATGCTTTGATATCTCCTTTGATGTTTAATGACTGTCTTATTAGATACACATTCTGAACCACTATCACAGCATGAAAGGGGAATTAGGAAAGTTGCAGGTCTTGCAGAAGCATACAGATGAGCTGAGACATTCCACAGGTGAGAGGTATTTTCCTGCACATGTCCATGACTTGTAAATCTTCAGACATCCGTAGGTGGGTGGTGAAAACCTATTGTGAGGATTAAGTGTTAGATACTAGATTAGAATTGAAGTCATTGTAAGGTCTAGATCACAGTTATGTAATGAAGAGCAAATCTAGCAAATAAAAATAACAAATTGTTTTCGTGGTTTGTTCTCTGATATTTTAATGTTTAAAGTTTTTTTCAGCCTCAAAGCATGTATTCATCAAACTATGACAGCGGATGAATGGAAACTAGTTGACGTTATCAACTTCAGACTAACAACTATAACATAATTACTTTTTGGCAATAGGAAAACCACTTTACTGGTTATAACGGTCCCATAGAGAGAGGCGTAAAGTATTAAATATGGGTTATATGTTTACTCTCTACAATCTAATAAATTTAACCAAAAGCAAAAAATGAAATTTAGACAAAATGTATTGACTGTAATAACTTTTTGGCAATAGAAAAACAACATTTTACTGGTTTTACTGTTGTTTAAAGTGGTATAAATGGAGTGGACACTGCAGCTCTAAGCAGGAAAGATCCACTAACTCATTTAAATGACTAAAGAATATCCTTTATTGTTATTAATCGTTGGATGGTGTAGTGAAACACAAGTAGACATAGGAACTTTTACAAACATAAATATACTTTACTTTACTTTACTTTAGTTTGCTTGGCAGACGCCATGAGGCTAGCAGTGCTATGCAGTTTTTCATTGACTGATGCTGCGCTCACAAAATGACTAGGCTGTTGGCGATACTCATCAAGTTTTCGAAAAAGTCCAGGGGCTTAGTAATTTAATTGTGGTGTATGATCTGCGGGTGCCATTTTAACTTGTTAGGTTTGAAACTGTCACCTGGTCGACCCTGTTCATGGTAAATCTCTACGTACCTCTTGCGTCTCTGCTGTTTGTGTACATGTGTCTGTGTGTTTGTTTGGGGTCGGTCTACTTCTGCTGAGTAAATTAGTTTGAGCGCTGCTGCCAACTAGCAACTGGGGGTGGTTTAGCATTACAGCATGAAAAAAAAATGCTAAAAATAATGGATGCTCATAGTAGACATCTGATAACTGAGTCTGATGTTTTGACATTCAATATGTAGAAATAGGTAGAAATCTGTCCTATGGGCTCATTCTGTATGCTTTGTTTGTGGACGAAAGCCAGCCAATGAAGTTTCAGCTGTCACCATCAGGAGTGACACTAGTCACACCTTCTTACACTTCTGACAACAAAATCACACAGAAATTAAATGACAGAAGGCTGTTAAACTATAAAGCCATCTTGAGAAAGTGTCAACCAATCAGAGAGCAGAGGTTAACATGGTGCTTCAGTTGCCAGGGTAACTTACACACACTACTACCAGTTTATAAACACGCACACACACAAGACCTGCTATTAATTACTCTTACTTACTTTTACACAGAAGAATGATGGGAATGATTTTGACAGAACCAGGACACATTTCTCTCTGTGTCCATGTGTTTTTGTCATAAAATTACAGTGCCTGTATGAATGTGAAATGAGCAATAAGTGGTTTCTTGTAGATGTAACTAAACCAGGAACAACCTTAAAGATTTATTAATTTATTTAGCAATATAATTAAAATAACATTAATCGGAATCATTAATCTGAATCTTTTATAAAACAGTAATTTGGTTATTTTGTCACTTTTTTGAGAAGCTATACAGAAAGAAAATGAAATTACCTCATAACAGTACTGTATGTCTGTATGAAATTAATGAAAAACAGGAGATTTGATTGTACAGCAATGACAAAATGTAGTAGTATGTATATAAACATTCTGGAAACTCATTGCAAAACAGAAATCGTAATACATTTAGATGGCAAGCAGTTTTATATTTTCAGCATGATGATCTCCATATATTGTAAATAAGCTTTGCTTTTTAAAATAAGCAAGTGTTAAAGAAGTGTAGTGAATGTCGATATTAGCTGTACATGCAGAGAACAATACTTTTGTAAAGAAAAATCTCCTAAAGCACAAATTTCAATGTCCACAAACAATGTTGCTGTGAAAATGTATTTCCCTATCTCCTGATTAAAAAAATATTTAAAAATTAATACCATCAAAAATAAAAAAGTAATATGTGGCCTGGTAGCTCAATGGGTTAAGCGTTAGACTGGAATGCAGAAGGTCCCAAGTGTGTCCTTGAGCCAGACACCCAGCCCTAGCTCTTTGTAAGTCGCTTTGGATAAAAGCATCTGCCAAGTAAAGTAAAGTGAAGTTATATGTTAATATTACGCAAACGTAACACATACTTACAAAACATAAGTTTTAAATAATTATTTAATTAAGAGAAAGAAAATCTGTCAAAACCTGCCTGACCCCATGTGAAAAAGGAATTGCAGCAGACCAGTCAATCACAGGGTGCATCGTTAAGCAATATTAAAATTTGTTTGGCAATCTGAATTTTAAAGTGTAACAATATGCAGAAAAAAATCAGGAAAGGGGCGAATACCTTTCCACAGCATAGTATATAAAGAAAAGGTAAGAGAAACATTTTTTAATGTCACAACTGCATACATATATAAAAATACAAAGTGTAATTTGTTTGCACAAAAAGCAGTTTGTGGTTGCATGGCGCAGGACTGAGGCCTGTGAGCTCCCTCAGGCGAAATTAGAAAATCTAAGATTTAACAAAAACAGTTTAAACAGAATCACATACATAATCACTATCGTGCAATAAATTGTCATTCCTAAGTATTTTAAAAAAGGCTGTCAGGTTTTACATGTTGACATTTTGCTCATACTACCAGCATCTTCTTTTAATGATAAACACTAATATGTAACAATGAATTTAATCTATGTGCCAGTACAAAAATATTTTTTTCAAGAATTTTCAATTCTTTGTGAAAACACATAGAGCTGATATTGTTAATCTATTGATAGCTTATTTAATTTTGATACTTGATCATTTTATAATTTCCACCAAACTTGAACTATGAATAGGTGCTGGATATCTAGATAGTGGTTCTCTCTAGTCTAGACATCTACTGTCTATGGTCTGATCAGGGCTATACATATCTCAAATGTTAAATTACCCATGCTAAAGTTTAGCATTGTTTCAATTGAAGTCAATGGATTCATACTTACATACACTGACTTATGAGATCCCTCACAAACCTTACTCTAAAAAAGGTTTTGAAAGGATTTGGTTACCAGTCTGTTTTAAGAAACCTGCAGTGATCCCACCTGAGGCCTCACATGGTCCATTGTCTGAAGTTCAACTTAACCAGACACATGACAATGCTCAGGTCTTTTTTAATTACAAGTATAATACACGTAATACTTAGATAATTGTAAAAATTAGTAAACACAAATGGCAATGAACACCAGATTACGTCTATGCCAGGAGACAAAGACATCTGATTTTGAAAAAAATTCACATGATTACAAGTACATGATTTCTCTAGTAGAGAAAATAATAATAAAAAAAGAAATCAATGTATCCCAATTAATCAAATCCCACTGAAAATCTTAAGTTGTGAGTTATCCCACAAGTTGACTGATAAGGTTCTTTGGTCCATAGGTTTTGGTTTTCAGTGGTACTCTTACTCTGTTTGCCTGATTAAAAAGAAATATTTAACCACAAATGTCAAAAATACTTACATTTCATTTTTGCATGGGTCTACAAATTTAAATCTTTGGGGCTTGATGCTTAGTAGAATTTTTTTCTACTCACTGGTCTCACTACTCGCTGGTTAACTTCCACTTGCATTGGGAAAATAAATAAGAGGCTCTAAAGTTTAACATTTTTAAGTTCCAGTCACAATGTCATTTTAAGGTACATTTAAAACGGCAAAAACTGCATATACACTGTCAACTTTTTGTTTCTTGGGTTTTCCTAATATATTGAAAATATTCATTCAGTAGGAAATGTGTAGAAAACTCCAGTAAGATTTAATTTGTTTGAATGAATGCACATGTAAACATAAGAATTTGACAGATCTCTTGATGGCCAAATAAAACAGTTGTTCTGATGGAGTTGTCAACCTCGTATGGCTTATGTTATATTTCCTCAAGACTATCAGGTCAGATGAGGATCTCCACCATTTCGTTGTCTAACTCCTGTTGTGTGGATTGGGCTGGCAGCAGGGCCTGTTGATGTGGGTGCATTTGGACTGGGTACCTCCGCTCCAGGGTGCTACTGTGAAACACTGCCACATCTACAGAGAGATAAAAAGAGACAAAGACAAAAATGTCACGATGTTCTAATTGATGAAGTGATAATCTTAGATAAAAGTATGTCCATAATAATAATCACAAAATCATCCATTGTATATGCTGTGAACAAAACAATACATTTGAGAGAAAAAAAAATATATGTAGGGGTTATTTTTTGTAGTCTCCAGTGTAGAATACTGCATTTGTCAACATTCTAACCTGCTAACAGAATTTTGATTGGGATAATTTGCTTAATCTAATTTAGATGTGGTCGAATACTTGTGAAGACGCACACAAGTGAAGTGCAGTCTTGGTTGGGTATTTAACATCTCACTTCACTGATATAGCCATTTTCAAGAAGAAGCATAGGTATATGTCTATGTATAAACAAAACTATAGAGTTACCTAAACTTATTGTCATGTCTAGCAGAAGGGATGAGCTTACCTGCGATGCGATCAGGGATGTAGATAGGGGTCGGACTGGACAGGCGAGCAGGAAGTGTCATGCTTTGAAGGGCCGGCGTGCTGGGCTTGCTGGTGTCCTGACTCGGGCCCTTCTCAGTCTGTGTGCAGCTGTCTCTGCTGCCTGTCTTTGAATGACCTGTTGTCATTGGGGTGGAAGGAAGGACCGGAGAGGGGGATGATGAAATTGACTCTGTCCTGAGAGATTCTGTACGGAACTCAGGACCCAGCAGAACCCCTAGAAAGAAAAAGAAAAATTTTGAATGGTGGTACTCTCCCCAGTTCTCACTCATTGTACCATTTTGGAACATATGAAAAGTGGTACATTCTCTGGTTCTTACCCAGGCTGCCCTTCCAGCTGGTGTCTCTGCGTTCTTCAGCAATGGGTGAGCTACTGACTCCCAGGCTGTGAGAGAGCAAACCTGAGCCAGTATTGGAGATGGACATCAAGGACTTGGAGGGTCTCATGACAGATGGCAGGTCTGACTTGATAGGGTCCTTCCTGGAGCGCTGGTGGAGCACCTTGATCATAGCATCCTTCTCTATGATCTGTGCATGAAGATTCTTTATCCTGCATTGTGCAGACAAAAGGAGAGGGCCAGAAAGGAACCACAATTACTGCAGAACTTTGGGAAAGACATTCAGAAATCTGCACATAAATACAGAAAAATGCAGAAAACCCAACAGTCCCACTTGAGCAAGCATTGAGGCGACAGTGGAGAGGAAAAACTCCCTTTAAGAGGAAGAAACCTCCAGCAGAACCAGGCTCAGGGTGGACGGCCTCCTGCCTCGACCGGTTGGGGTTAGTGGACAAAGGAGAGAGAAAAGAACAGCAGGTAACAGAGATCATAACAACAACAAGGAGCAGCGGACGAAGCACTGGGCAGGTTGGTAGGTTGGTACATCAACTGGGAAAATATTTCATCAATATTTTATAGTAGATATTTGTCTGAAAATGCTATCACCGAATTTAAGGAAATTATCCCGTTATCTTTAATCCTTTGACATGTACAGATGCAGAGGGCAGTAATCTTAACCTTACTCCAGTACAGGTTGAATATCTAGTTGATAATGCTTCAGCTTCACTAACTACGATGCTTAATACCGTTGCCCCTCTAAATAGGAAAGTTGTTAATCAGAAGAAGTTAGCTCCGTGGTATAACTCACAAATCCGTAGCTTAAAGATGATAACACGAAGGCTGGAAAGGAGGTGGCGCTCCACAAATTCATACGAACATTGCATAGCCTGGAAAGATATTTTATTAACATATAAAAAAGCTCTCCGTAAAGCTAGAACTACATATTATTTCTCACTAATTGAGGCAAATAAGAACAACCCCAGGTTTCTTTTCACCACTGTAGCCAGGCTGACGAAGAGTCATAGCTCTGTTGACCCGAGTATTCCTTTACATCTCAGCAGTAATGACTTCATGAACTTCTTTACAAATAAAACCCTAAATATCAGAGATACAATTAATCAGATCCCCCCTGCAACTGGCATTGACAGTTGCTTGTGTCCAGCAGCTCTAGATGTGTCTGCCACACCTCAGTCTTATTTAGAATCCTTCCTTCCTGTAAATCATGCAGAGTTAATCTCAATAAGCAATTCATCTAAATCAACTACCCGCTTTTAGACCCCATCCCTACTGGACTACTCAAAGAGGTTTTACCTCTAATCAGCTCATCCATATTAGATCAGATAAACATTTCCTTATTAACAGGTTATGTACCACAGGCCTTTAAGGTAGCTGCTGTCAAACCTATATTCAAAAAACCTGCACTTGATCCAAGGGTTTTAGCAAATTATAGACCAACATCCAATCTCCTCTTTTTTGGCAAGCAATTATGTGACCACTTGCGCCGAGACAATTTGTATGATGATTTTCAGTCAGGATTTAGAGTAAACCATACTACAGAAACAGCACCGGTTAAAGTCACTAATGATCTTCTCTTAGCCTCAGACAATGGACTTGTCTCCATTCTTGTCTTATTAGACCTTAGTGCGGCTTTCGACACTATTGACCACAAGATTTAGTTATATTTATATTTAGGTGGCGGCCTGGTAGCAGAGTGGTTAAGGCAGAGGGCTGGGAAGCAGGAGCCACCCAGCCCGTCCCCAATACCAGGTGTGTCCCTGAGCGAGACACCCAGCGCTAGCTCCCCAAGCGCCTCCTGTGGCTGGTCACTGCTCCCCCCAAGGGGGGATAGGTCAAATGCAGAGAACAAATTTCGTTGTAACATGTAAAAATGTGTCAATGACAATAAAGTGGATTCTTCTTCTTCTTCTATTACACAGACTGGATCATGTGATTGGGATCTGTCAGATGGATCCCAATTTGTTCATGTTAATGATAAATCCTCAATGCATACAAAAGTTATTTATGGGGTCCCACAGGGAGTGCTTGGACCAATTCTCTTTACCATATACATTTCTCCGCTGGGCAATATTATAAGAAAACACTCAATAAACTTCCATTGCTATGCGGATGACACCCAGGTATATTTATCTATAAAACCTAATGAAACAAATCAACTAATAAAACTTCAAGCATGTTTAGAAAGCATAAAGGCCTAGATGTCCTGTAACTTTCTACGTCTTAATTCAGACTAGACTGAAGTTCTTTGGTCCCCATCTCTGAGAGACAAGCTATCCAATCAAAATGCCACCTTAGCTGATATTGCACTGGCTTTGAACACTACCGTGAGGAATCTTGGTGTTATTTTTGATCAAGATATCTCGTTTAACCACTACATAAAAGAAATCTCCAGAACTGCCTTCTTCCACCTCAGGAATATTTCAGGAAGATTAGGAGCATCCTGTCTCAGAGTGATGCTGAGAAACTAGTCCATGCTTTTGTAACTTCTAGACTGGACTACTGTAATTCTTTACTGATAGGATGTCCCAGTAACTCATTAAAAAGCCTCCAGTTAATTCAGAATGCTGCAGCCAGAGTTCTGACTGGACTTAACAAGAGAGATCATATTACTCCTACATTAGCTTCTCACCATTGGCTCCTTGTTAAATCTAGAATAGAGTTTAAACTCCTTCTCCTTACATATAAGGCACTAAACGATCAGGCCCCAACATATCTTAAAGACTTGATAGAACTTTATTATCCCAGCAGAGCACTTCGCTCTCAAAGTGCTGGTCTACTTGTGGTTTCTATAGTTTCTAAATGTCGAATGGGAGGCAGAGCCTTCAGTTATCAAGCTCCTCTCCTGTGGAACCAGCTTCCAGTTAAAAGTTCGGGAGGCAGACACACCCGCTACATTCAAGATTAGACTTAAAACTTTCCTTTTCGATAAATCTTATAGTTAGAGATGGATCAACAGACATAGGAACAGTTTCTTCCCCCAGGCAATATCTGTAATGAACAACTGATTGCCGTTGCTTTATGGACACAAACTGCACTCAACTCGGCACACCGCACACACACACACACACACACACACACACACACAGTGTCTTGTCTTTCTGTCTTGTTACAATTTGTCTGTAATTTGTATATCCTGTTCTAGAGAAGCTAGAAATGACCAGAAGCAAATTCCTTGTACGTGCAACATACTTGGCGAAAAAAGCTGATTTTGATTCTGATTCTATTGACCGAACCGCATACCAGCGATTATACCGATTATAAGGAATCTACACAAATTCTACATGCTAAATATGGTTATCCTGCCACGGTTCGCCCTGGTCTGCCCCGCCTCTCTGTGTTTTTGTTTTCTTCACTTCCACGTTTCCCAATTGTTCAAATGTTCTTAGTTCTGTCTTCTCACCTGTACTCGCCCGGCTCCCTCGGACACTCACGTTATTACCCGCAGCAGATCACTCACTGGCCTCACTCCCAACACCTCCCTCATCTGTTATCACTTGACGATCATTAGCGTTCCTTTATTTTCCCCGTCAGTCAGTCACACGCTTCCAGACTATTTGCTACTATCAATCCATGTTCTGCAAGTCTGTTTATAGCTCTGTTTTTCATGTCAGCCTGCCGCTCCTCATCCTAGCCACAGTCTGCAACTTGTCTGGTTTATCGTATGTTCAGTCTTGTCTCCATTCTGCATCCTGCATCTGCCTGGTTTGGTCTTGTGTCTGGTTTGCTCCCTGGTCCGTCTTTGAGTGTGTGTTTTGTGGTCAGGTTTTCTTTGTCTCTTGTTAAACTACCTGGTTTGTCCCCGTGTATGTCCTTTTCCTCCTTTTGGTCATTTCCCACTTTCTGTTCTGAGTGTTTAGACCATAGTTTATTTAAGCGTAGTATTCTCAGTTAGTGTATGTTTGTAGCCCTGTCACTGTTTTGATGTCCGTGTATAGTATTCACATTTAGTGTTTAGTTGCATAGTCTTAGCTTTTAGTTTAGCTTCTGGTATAATCCTCAGTGTGTTTTTGGCCTCCCCTGGGAGTGATTTTCAGTTTTGCTTGTTCTTAGTTCCTTTAGTTTCGGTGTTTATTCAGTTTGTGTCATTAAAATACTCTTGAATTTACTTTGTGTCCGAGAGCGCTCTTGGGTCCCTACGCAAAGCCATAACATATCCAAGCTGGACTTTTGTCAAAGCAGGGAAGACACCTAAAACCTGTAGAAAACCCAACCATCCCACTTTAGCAAGCACTAGGCAATAGTGGAGGGGAAAAACCTCACCGGCTGGCATAAGTCGATAGAGGAGAGAAAAAAAGACAGCAGTTAAAAGATATAAAGACAACAAGGAGCCATGTCAACAGGATCAGCAACGACAGCTCCAAAGTCAAGGATACCTGCAAAAAAAGGACCTGCCTCCCAAACCTGAATTGGGAGCTGGTTCCACAGGAGTGGAGCTTGATCAGAATCAGGATCAGAATCACAAGACTTTATTTATGCCCTAGAGGCAATTAAAATGCAACAGAGCAGCGTGGCGTTTGAGATAAGACCAGACAAGCACCAGCAATAAGAACGTGATAAAAATAAAAAACACAGAATATACCACGTCTTCATAATATACACAATTTAAGATTAACGTTACTGAGTGAATTAAATGAATAAGGTGTCGGCAGTGTAGGAAAAGAATGTAGTTTACGTTTATGGTGTAGAAAATGGTCTTATCGGCTGGAGTTAAAAAGCAGAGTGGCTTTGGGGACAAAGGTGGCTCTCCTTCTCTCAGTCCTACAGGAGATACAGCGGAGGCGTCGTCCAGAGGGGAGCCTTGAAATGCAGGGTGAAGAATGTGGGAGGGGTCAATGAAGATTCTGGCTGCCTGTCTAGTGGCCTGTTGGTTGTAAATCTGTGTTGGAGTTCTGACAGGCAGGCCAATGATTTTAGAGCACACTGATGCCGTGTTTTTTTTCTGAAGACTGAGGGAGTGGAACCAGCAGGTGATGGAGAAGGTCATGATGCTTTCCAGGTCATCATGATGGGTTAAGTTTCCATAGTCGCTGGTGGCAGCTGAGAATCTGCTCTGTGTTGGCAGAGAATTTCAGTAGGTTGTCAAAGAATGTTCCCAGGTACTTGTACTACCGCATCCTGTGGACGGTGGTGGTGACTGAAGCAGCCAGATCCCTCTGCCTTCTGGAGAAGTTCACCACCCTCTCTTTGGTTTTGCTTTTGTTCAGCTCTAGTTTGGAACTGTCACACCCCTCTATAAACTCCTGAAGAGCAGGCCTGTGGTGTTGTGAGGGGCCTGACAGCAGTGACAGGAGAACTGTGTCATCATCAAATTTCACCAGGTGACAGTTGGGCTGTGTAGATCTGCAGTCATCAGTGTAGAGGATGAAGAGCAGGGGGGAGAGCACAATCCCTTTGGAGAGCCAGTGAAGGTGGAAAGGGAGCCGTTGACCTGTTGGTCAAAAAGTGCAGTATTCATCAGCTGATCATCCAGGTGAAATCGGGAGGAAAATTTGGTGGCCAGCATATGAGGCTGCAGAGTGTTGAATCCTGATGAGAAGTCAGCAAACATGAGTCTAGCAAAAGATTTAGGGAGCTCCAGATATTTGTGGATGGAGTCCAGGATGAAGATTTTGGCATCATCGACATCTCTGCTTGCGCTTCAGCAAACTGGAGAGGGTTCATCCGGGGGTCAGTTGCTCTTATGATGCACTGTTTTATGATCTTTTCCATGGCCTTTGGTGAGGTGAGGGCCACAGGACAATGGTCATTTAGAGCACTGGGTTGTATCTTTTTGGGGATGGGGATGAATGTGGAGTGTTTCCACAGCTGGGGGACAGTGTGGCTGATAATTGAGTGCTGATAGCATTTGGAAACTTCAGGAATCACAAGTAGACCAGCAGTCAGAGTTGCCCTAGGGGTACATCTTTCACTATCTCACAAAGCTGTGATTTTAGCCATTCCACAACTCTCTGTGAATGGTACACATGTTCATTGATCAGTGGACAATTTGCATATCATTGATCACACATTAATGGTGCTAGTTTTGGTGATTATGCAAAGCTACAGTTTATAAGGTTGGAGAAACCTGCAGTCAGTTGAGACTGAGGAGGAGACTTGGATGGGTCTTAAATTTTTCTCCTACTAAAAAACTTTGTCTAGTTCACGGTCAGAGAAGGGCCTGACTTGTCATTAAGTTTTAATCTGTTTTGGTGGAGAATATATTTTGTTCGTCGACTCCTTTTTGACCATGTTTCTAGGCCACTACTCAGCTAAAGGAACAGCCTACCTGTCTCTGATTGGCCAGTACTCAGATGACGTGTAAGAATAGTTACCCACTAAATTTGACAGTTTGGTTACAGAAGAGAATCTTAAAGTCAACAGAGATTTACAACAGAGAATAACAAATTATTTTACTTACCAATAACAAGCTGACCAGTTCTCTCCACAAAAAAACATCCAGTGATGAAGTGAGAAATTTTATGAATGAATGAATTTCAATATTTGAATGTATGAATGAGATGTTAGATCAGCTGCATGAATACATGTTTTTTTAGATGAGTTAATGATGTTAATGTTTGTTTTTTTATTATTGTATGTAACCCTCCAGAGTTTCATTGGAATATTGTTAAAATGGCATTGAGCTTAATGACAAGTTACATCTCTTTTTGATATGAATATAAATAATATTAATGAACAAACTACATTATAATGCAATTTATACATGACCATGTTGTAGCAGGTCTACGACGTGAGAATATTTTCTCTATCCTTAAATAATACCTGAAAACCCCTGGTCTAGATAAAAAAATATAAAATTTCTAGGATATTGAATGTGGCAAGTACTCTACCTGCTCTCCATGTCCAAACAGCGTCGATTGGCCATGAGAATCTCTTCTTCTTCCTTCTGGATTCGAGCTTCAAGAGACGTGTCATAGCTGCTGCTGGGAGAGTGGCTTATCACTGCAGCAGATGTATCCCTGCAAAATAATATGGAGACTATTAGATCTCAAAAAGGTTTATCCAATAGCAACTGGACTTAGTAGGTTTCTTGACGACGTTTCGCCCTTCTATCCAGAGGGC
>JAUMTR010263465.1:0-17991 GCA_032270685.1 Microctenopoma stevenorrisi | reverse complement strand
AGCAAGCTGAGGCTGTTTTATGCACTCTGAGAGCTTACAGTAAGGATTCAGTGGTCTGGCACCCTGCAGCACACATAATCAAAAATGAGCTTATCAGGCCGAGAGAAGCTCAAAAACGCCATAAAATCCTGCCTGCTCACTTATCATGGTACGTGAGCAGCAAGCTGAAATACCTCAGAAAACGCTTTAAAACAGCAAGCTTAGGCTGTTTTATGCACTCTGAGAGCTTACAGTAAGAATTCAGTGGTCTGGTAAGTCTCCCATCCAAGTACTAACCAGGGCCAACCCTGCTTAGCTTCCGAGATCAGATGTGAACGGGCATGCTCAAGGAGGTCTGGCCGTAAGCTGATGTTGAAGACACACCTACAAATGCGAGGCTGAGCACGGAGCGAGATGTTAGGCTAGCTGGTAGAGTTGAAGACACCTACAAATGCGAGGCTGAGCACGGAGAGAGACGTTCGACTAGCTGGTAGAGTTGAAGACACCTACATCTGCGAGGCTGAGCACGGAGAGAGACGTTAGGCTAGCTGAGCAGCACGAGCACACTCTGATGTCACAAAGAGAAGGCTGAAAAATAAAAAGCTTACACCTCCTGGTGTTCCAAGGAAGTCTCCCATTCAAGTACTAACCAGGCCCAACACTGCTTAGCTTGTCGTAGCTGGTAGCTGGTGACCTGGTAGCTCAATGGGTTAAGTGTCAGACTGGGATGTAGAAGGTTGCAGGTTCGAATCCTTCAAATCCTCCTAGTCCATCCCCTACCAGGTGTGTCACTGAGCCAGACACATAACGCTAGCTCCCTGTAAGTCGCTTTGGATAAAAGCGTCTGCCAAGTAAAGAAAAGTAAAGTCTTCTAGTGCTGTTTCATTTGACCTGCCTTTATGTATCTAATTAATCGCTGTTTATGTACTCCCTATTTTGGGGTGACCTTTAGTTAGTTTATGTTCCGTAGTACGGTCTAATTATGTGTATATTAATTGTTTTACATGTTTGGAGAGATTCTCTGTTTGCTAGACTGATATATGTGTTATTAAATTATTGTTTATTCTCCAGTTGTCTATTTGTGTGCTCTTGGATCCATCCCTTTATCTCTCCCATTTCTGACAGAAATAAACAGAAATAACTGGAATTGTATTGCCTAGACCAGACCTGGTAGATACACTAAATTGAAGGAAACTGTGGAAGAAAAAAGGAAGATTTGGTGGTACTGTTTTCCTCTTGAGTTAAATATGCACAAAATGCAAACAAGTGCAGGAGTACTACTCATTTACTACTCATGTAAAAATCTGATCACTTGATCATATGTGTATTACATTGCCAAACAGGATTTTTTCCAATAGTTATCTGCAAGATGATTACTGTATAGTTGGTACCTTACTTCGTTCCCTTTTGAACATCTACAACTCCCACTTAGCCAGCAAAGCGACTCTACCCATAAAGTTGACTTTGACTTTAATTTCTCTGTAATTTCTATCCACATTGCACTTAAGATCACTGAAAAACATCCTCATCCTGATAAAACTGTTAAAATATGTTCCTTTAAGATGAAACAACATTTATTACCAGCTCCTTCCAGCTCCTGGTAGGATATTGAGAATATATTGCCAATAATATGAATATTTTGCTTAATTGTTGGCTAGTGATTCTTAAATTCAGTCCTCAGGCCCCACTACCCTGCTTTTCGTCCAGATATCCTTGCCCTACACACTGCTGATTCCGGCACCAGATTTGTTCATGCAAACAGAAGCTTAGAGATACCACTTCACAAGGAAAATATAACAAGCAGGGCAGGGGGGCCTAAGGACAGAGTTCGAGAACCACTACATTAAGCCATCTTTTTTTTAGATTCGGTAGCTGCCCTGTTGAGTCTGACAGATGGGAAATAGAGGGAAAGTCTGCTACTGGAGATTGTCTCTAGTTTGTACAGGGTTGAGGTTATGATATGTTGAGTTAGTTTTTCTGGGGTACCAGGCATGCAGAGTTAAAAGGTAATACTTTTTTAAAATAATAGAAATAAGTTAATCAGTCTCCTTTAAAGCAATCTATTTATTAATCACTAGGGTTTTGCTGGTAAAACAATAATACTTTATAATACTTTATTTGTAAAGAAAAACTCTTACAAAAAATGCAGAAGGGACGTTTTTCTAAAGTAAGGGAGATCATTCTCAGTGTTGACACTATTCAGCATAAAGCCCAATTTATTCTTGTAACACTAAAAATGGAGAAAGGCAACAGCTATGTGGGGAAATATTTGATCATCTTTCTCTCTCAGACCTCTTTTTTCTTAAAAGACCAGTTCTAAAGTATTTACAATTTATTTATATAATATTAAGCATTTAAAAACAAAATATAGCCGAACTTTAAGGCTTCAAGTCTCACCTGTGGAGGGCAGCATTACACCTCGTAGTATACAGCCTGCCGGAAATGTTTTAAAAGAAGAAGAACATTTACGACGACCACAAAGACGTAAATAAGGCGACGTGAGCGTATGAAGGTCACATGATCTTGCGCCGTGAAGAAACGGGCTGCCTAGAAGCTAGCTTTATGTATTGATGTAAAAGTAATATTACCTGCTTTACAGTGTTAGCCAAGCAAAAAAAACAAACAAAAACAAAACACCGCTTGCAAGCATGCTTTGGTTTAATGGATCAATTCCTGAGGCCATTAACTCGGCTAAACAAAGGAGTTCCGTCTTTGTCGTTGTGATTATGGGTAACGTTATATTTGTTCGCTAGCTACCTAGCCTTCATAGGTAACAAGTGATAGCGCTAACTTATTGTACTAGCATAACCTAACTTCTGTTTATGTTTAATTATATGTTTGAACTTATTGAACGGTACTGACCAGTCTGAATTTTTAGGCAGTAACCTGTGACGAAATGACTCAACACATTCTGTCTTCGTTACTAGGGGAAGACGAACAGTCAGCACAGCTGATGTCCAGTTGGGAGAATGTCAAAGTCTCTGAGGCAGCACATAATTGCTGTGTAGTCATCAGAGTCGATGCCAAGAGGTATGATCGATTACATGTAAACGGTGTGGTACCTAATTTAGTTCCAAATTAATTTACTGACCACAAATGTTTATACATTTTATATAGGTATCATTCCTGGCTCATATAGAAGCTGTTAAAAGGAATTACCTGTCATGATTGTTTTTTGTTTTGGTAGAATTATGTAAAAGTCTCACTGCTGGTGTAAACGCTTGCAGTTGTTGCGTGGTGGCACATCCTCTGCTAACATATCATTGTTGTGCTTAATAATATTTAACATGTAATAGATGTGCCAATGTCTACACAGTGTGTGATTAATCAGGTGATAGTTTAGACCATAATATTATAATCTTCTAAGTATCATCTGAAAATTCCCTTATACTGTGGTAATATAAGGTAATAATGTAATTTTGTATTTACTATTTACTAAGCATGTCAGAATAGTAAATAACTAATTTTGTTTCAAATTTTACTAGTAGAAGTAGGAATAGGAAGTATGTATGAATAATATTGTTTGAGGAATTTACTCCCATCTCCAGCTCTGGTGATATCCTAATTGGACATTAAACAATAAGGTGCCAGGAGATAGCATCTAGACAGTGAGATTTAAATTAAATGTATAAAGTACCTATTGTTTGGACCACTTAGTGAACAAAATAATATGATATGAAACATATGTGAAAGGAAAATGAATTAATTCATTTCTTAGAAGAGTGTTTGGCATTGTATCAAAAATGATTGTCAACTCAAAATACAGAGGATAGTAGTATAATGACTTAATGTGCATACTCACCCATACACACCACACATTGCTTAATTTATTGAAAAACACAATTATTTGATGCAAACCTAGAACCTTGGTTTCAAAATCTAATATAAATTAACTTTTATAAATACCTTTTAATGCCATACTTCTAATTTGTTTTTAGTTTTAAGTTCACTGTCAGCGCAATTCCTAGAAGCGATTCTGAGACGCTTAGTAAATATAGGAACTGGTGTCAAAGTTGTTTTACTTTGGAAAATGGCTTTAGGACTTTAATGACTTTATTGTCAGTGCATGCTTAGTTTTTTCTTTCAAACTGTTCCACACAAGTAACTGAATTTCTGTCACTCATTAACAGCTTATTTATTCAGTTTGACAGCTGTTTCACATAATCCATTTAAATAGCGTCCTGGTAGCTCAATGGGTTAAGCATCAGGCTGGGATGCAGAAGGTCGCAGGTTCAAAACCGTCTGACTCCTAGTCCATCCCCTACCAAGTGTGTCCTTGAGCCAGGCACACTGCGCATGCTCCCTGGAAGTCGCTTTAGATAAAAGCTTCTGCTAAGCATATTAAAGTAAAGTAAATAATAGATGTGTTAATGAGCGTTGTGCTGCATAATTTTTCCCCACAGTGAGACATGTGTACAGTTCTCCCAGATCTGTATCTTTTTGTTCTAAATGCTTACAATTGATATATGTTCTTAAGTGGAGTGAGTCAAGTTACTGGTTATTACAAATTTTTAGTATTCAGCGGTAGGTTTTTCACATGCAAGAGTGGGTGTTTTACAGTGATTGAAATAAGAGTGCCCGATCAGGTGCGTGGTGAGCGCGCACACCTACCAGCAGACAGAGTGCATGTTAGAACTTATGTACTGTCAACTAGTGTTTCTTTCGCCAACTAAAATTAGGATAAAATATCGTTGTCAACGAACCTTTATTTAATGACGAAGACAAGATGTAAATGCTGGTCATGTGACAATAACTGTAACGAAATTTATTAAGTAATATCATTGACAAATCAGAACGAGACTAAATGTTATTGATTGTCCGTTCATTCTGTCTAAATTGTATTCTTCCTACATCAGATCATTGTTAATGTCACTTCCTCTTTTGTTTATCAGCAGGCAGCAGGGGACGATGTCGCACCCTGCTGCCTATGCTCTCATTGTTGATGAGTCAGTCCAATGTGGAGTGGTCGAAGAGGAAGTGACCTCAACAATGCTCTGATGACGGCAATAGTGATAGATAAAACGTTAGCAGGTAAACAACAAAACGTTCTACTGTGTTTTAGAAAAGAATCAAGAATACACGTTAGACCTTTAGAGACATTTCAAATAAAGACATGAATGTAAAATTTTTTCGTAAAGCTCATGCCAACTCACAAGGCTGTGGTTAACTTTAGCATTAGAAACAGAGGTTCGCCTGCTAGATTTAGATGTTTTGAAGAAAATTCTTCATAATACTATGTAAAAATGTATACATGGCAATCTGTACAGAACATCCTGTCTGATAAGATGGTCTTTAAAGTATCCCTGTTTGAATTGTAAAATTAGTTTGGTTTTCGTCTCTACTACTATAATAATATTACTACTACCACTACTTATACTATAATGACTGGGTTAAATAAAAATTGCAATACTTATAGAATGAGATTAAAATACAATTTTATTGACTAAAACCAAACTAAAATGTCATCAGTTTTCACTGACTAAAACTAGACTAAAATGTAAGTAAGTATTTCCAGACAACAGACACTCTCACACTTTTTCAACAAAAGCTCTTTGTCTGCTTTCAGTTTCAGAATGTGTCTGTTTTTAGCACACAGTACCGCCACTAATGCAGATATTCCCTTATACATGTGTTTAGCAGTGTAGCAGGGAAAAGGGTAAACAGTTAAACAAATAAATTTTTTTGGTATGAACCAGTATACTACCCAGCACCACATAAGTGACAGCAGATTGCAGTAATAGCACGCAGCATAGTACATAATGCCATATTGCCTGTTATACACTATTCCTGGGAGATTGTTCCTTAACCCATCCCCTGCATGAAGATCCAGTGGTGTGCATACCATCTAGCTTCTTTATTGGAGAGAATGGGATTCCTCTGGAGGTCATTGCTGGGAATGTGTCTGCTGAAGAACTGATGAAAAGAATTGCCAGAGTTAAGCAGGTAAGGGCTGAAGGGTTGGGTTGTTATTTATAGGAAGTTCATTACTGTTCAATTGGCCTATCACTTTGGTCAAGAGCTGTAGTGTCTCAGTGAGCATTGGATATGTTGCAAATTTTCTCACCCCAATGATGCTCACAGTTTATTAGGGCAACATTGCATTATGCCTAGTACTGTGACCAAATTCCTACAAAATATTGACATTCCCATGTAGTTCAGATGTATTTCATGTGTAATTTTTTTATATGTATATTTAATTAAAGGAATGATCATGTAGGATGAAAAAGATTAATCAATATCCTCACCATATCTGTCGTGATCCGTTGATCTCACAAATAGACAAAGCCATCTCTAGCTCCATAGTGATACTACTGCGCACTGGTCTTACAGATGAGTGAAACAGTTAATCCAAGAATTAAAAAGTGATTTTTTAGGGGTTTCTTAATTTATTGTGTTCCCTATTTATTGTATTCCTCTTCTTTTATTATATTTCTTTACATTTCAGAGGTCGCTGTCAGTCGTACAAGCATTTCACTGCATATTGTACCGTGTATGATTGTGCACGTGACAAATAAAATCTAGAATCTGAATCTGAATCTGAAAAAAACTCTCTCAAACAGAGGGTAAATCTAAACTTCACTTAAACTACTCAATACCTTACTAATAAAAAATGCAGTTAAAAGAGGGTTATGAGGGTTTGAGGTTGTGGACAGGTGGCTTTTTTACCTGGCTTTTTTTTAATGGGTTTAAACAGGTACCATTAATACAGGTAATAAGTGCATGACAGAGGACCTGAGAGCCTGAAATCTTGCTTGTTTGTGGGTGACCAAATACTTATTTTCCACCATAAAATAATATTGCAAATATATTCTTTAAAATTCAGACAAGGTGGTTTTCTGGACTTATTTTCACATTTTGTCTTTCATAGTTGAGGTGTAACTATGATAAAAATTATAGGCCTCTCTCATCTTTTTAAGTGGGAGGACTTGCACAATTGGTAGCTGACTAAATACTTTTTTATGTCCCACTGTACGTTCTAACGGGTATTCAGGTTTGAAGTAATTTCGGTTAATGTATTAAATTCACTTACACATCATTGGCACTCTGCCCGGACGTAAACACAAGCAGTCATGATGCAACAGAAGTTTTTTGAATTTGGCAAGGGATTATTGTTATTGTTATTATTATTATTTTTACACTGCTGTTAAAGCAACACATTTCTCCCAGCATTGTTCGTAACAACATATCAATTTATGACCAAACAAAATAGAAGAAAAAACACTGCTAAACTCTGAAACTACAGTCTATGTGACAGATAAGCCACTTCCTTAGGTAACGGCACTGCAGTAATGGCGGTGCTACTTATTTCTGCATTTCGCTGGATTTGTCTATAGAGCAAAGCAAATCTGACATTAATATATTTTGAACTAAATCTTGGGGGTCTTCATGTCTTCATTGCACAAGAAACTGCTCTGCCTGTCCTCTGTGCTTATCTTTTCATTTACCTTGAGTCTTACAAGACAAAATACTAGCTTTGCCTTACATGTTTAAAGATAATAAATGACACCATAATGAGCCTTTGGAAATTCATTTTTGGACAGACTGCACCTTTGAGTTACCAAGTTCAGGGTATTGGGGTCAACATGTAGCCCTCTGAGATTTAGAATCAAATCCGTCATCCTTGGGTTTTAGAACAACAGCTCTACCCACCGAGCTATCATGCGTCTCAAAATAGTGCGTGCAAGAGAAAATACATTAATATATGTGTCACTCTTAATAATGGTAATGCTCTGTTTTCTGTCAGATGCACTTTCAGCAAATTGGAGGTGGGTCAGTGTCACCAGAGACAAGTTCTCTTTTACAGAGTAGTCTATGTGACAGCACAATCACAGAACCTGCCAATAATTCAGCTCCAGCAGTGCCTATTGTTTCAGCAGAAGTAGCCACAGAGCTTCCAGCAACACCAGATACAGCAAAAGGTGAGTATGCATGGACTACATCGACTCTATATGTCTTTGAATTTGCATTATATAACAAAATTACAAGGTACTTTTACTTCCTTACTGTACTTAAGTAGATTTTTCAGGTATCTGTACTTTACTTTAGGAGCAGCTGTGCTCAGGAGGTAGAGCAGTCGCCTGCCAATCGAAAGATTTGTGGTTCGATTCCCCACCTCCTTCAGTCATATGTTGAAGTGTCCTTGAGCAAGACACTGAACCCCAAGTTGACCCCGGTGTGTCAGGTTAGCTGCATAGCAGCTCTGCCATCGGTGTATGAATGTGTGTGTGCTTGTGTGTGTGAATGAAGCAGTGTAAAGCACTTTGAGTACCACTCTAGCTAGAAAGGCGCTATATAAGTGCAGACTATTTACTGTTTACTTGAGTATTTATTTTTCTGACGACTTTTTACTTTTACTCCCTACATTTTAGAGAAATATCTGTACTTTCTACTCCTCACATTTTAGAAAACAACTCGTTGCTTCCATTATAAAAACAATGCGACAAAAAACTCGTAACAATAAAAAAATCACACACTGATTACACCCCAGAGTGGGGGGTGGGGCATCCCCCCTTGTTTGGGAGGGGAAATACTGGTAGTTATAAGCAATAAACATAGATATGATATTAATCTATGTCAGGTCTCATTCTGGAGCATTATAATGTAATACTACACATAACACACCAATCTATACCTATAATAATTTAGATATTTACAATCCAAATGATCGATATCAATGATTGGCAAACATTGGTGATCGTATGAGAATTGGCAGCAAAAAACCTGATCGGAACATCCTTAGTTAAATCTATATTTTTCTGTTTGAAATTTGGTTTAAAGAAAAACTAGACGGTGTCAAAATTTCATTTTTATCTCTTTATACAACACGCTGCATGTTGTAAACAAAAGAAGGCAACTCGTGTATTTTTTATATGTAGAACTTTTTTTTTCTCATCAAGACATTTTGTTTCATTAAAGGTGAAAATAGTTTTTCTTTTTGTTTGTTTTTTTTTACATTTTTCTACTTAAGTACATTTCAAAACCTGTACTTTTTTACTTTTACTAAAGTAAAGGATTTCAACCTGCACTTTTACTTTTACTTGAGTATTTTTAAGTATCTGTACTTTTACTTACATAAAGAAAGTGACGACTTTTGACACCGCAGTATATAACAATACAGCAAAAGTATGCTCAAGCAGTGCTGGAAAGTATTTTGATTGTGGTTGTCTTTATTGTTTGCACTGAAAAATCCAATTAAACTTTTTATGTATATAGAGCCAAATCACAACAACAGATCTTACACAATATAAGTGTAAGGTCTAAGAAAAGGTTAGGAAAAGTTTTGTGCTGTTTTTCATTTCTGTTTAACTTTCATTTGATTACCTGCGTTATCGGTGGGATCCAACTTGTTAGCAATATTCTAGTAGAGGGAAAATTTGCCCTTTGATTGGGTATGACTGGCCATAACACCAGTCATTGAAGTATCAAAACTGTTTTAGAATTCGTCTGTGTGTAACTTCAGTGTTGTTCACTCTGTAGAAAGTGAAGGTCTGATCTGTATGGACACAAATCTATTTTGCACACTCACAAGCTGTTTTACAAGGAGTATGCATATTTTGTTTGTGCACAAGTCGTTGACATTTACAAGTGCAAATCCTATTAACTGCCAGACAAACATTGACATTTATAAGTGCAAATCGTATTAACTGACAGACAAATATTGTATTACATAAAAAAATCCTCTCTACGAGTACAAAATTATTATGGCGTTGATTTGATCCCATACAGGTACATCATTATGTATTTTCATGCACTTAACCTAGACTTAACGTTTGTGAAAAACATTCAAAACTGTCCACAAACTTTCTACAAAATCGAAAATTGCTCAGAAAATTCTAAAAGTATTCTCGAATAACTAGCCTAGTGGGGTTGTGCCCTACATCTAATTCGTAAGTTTGGTGAGAATCTATCAAGCCATTGCTGTGATATAAACTACTCAACTGCATAGCGCCCCCTAGTACTTGAAATGTATCACAATTGGTATGCTCATTCCGTATGGTGTTACCAATGTCATACACACATTTTTTGTTTGTATCATATTTTTTTTATTATTTTATCATTGTTGTGACCAAGATATTCAGCATTTTCCATTTTGCTACTTTGCCTCTAAAATTTGCATAAATATAACTCCCTTTTCTTTAGATGGAAGCATTCTCCCTTTCAGCAAAATCTTTTAAGCTTGCTAGATGTAATAAGTCACACTTGGACTTTAAACGTAGGAGGAGATGTATATTAATATAAAACCCATTGTAGAAATATAAATATTTAGTGTGTGCATTCTGGTTTGATAACTAAAAACCGAAACATATTCTTAGTTGTGACACCGCTACCTACACTGTAGATACAGAACGTTTTAGTTGTAGTGTCAGAAGAGCTGTTACAGAACCATGTTACCACAGAATATAATAGATCAAAGCAAAAATAAATAGCCATTTTAACTGCTTTTAAATTTGTCTTTCTCTTCTATGTAGCATTACCCGCTAGCCCAGACAGGGATCTTGCTGAGAATTCATCTTCAGATCATAGAACTGAATGTACTTACAGTGAGGAAAATCCGGATGCTAAGGTGGAGAGGTAGGAGTTATACACATTTCGACAAAAATGTTATGTAATGTTATGTGTTGATACTAAAAGTGTATTGCCATTTGGGTTAAACAGCATCCAGTAAAAACATTTTTATGTTGCGTTGTGTACGTTTTTTTACGTTTTGCCTTAAAAACCACAATGTATGGTAAAGAAAACAATTGAGAGATAGAATTGTGGATTTTAAACTTTAAGACCTTTACAAAAAATGTCATTTAGGAATTACACCAATTCTGAGCAGAGGCTCAGTAGACTAATATGTTACTACTAACTTACTTACTGTTACGTATTACGTAACTGGAAGACAGATTAGGCAGGTAATAGTAACTCTAAAGTTAAAGTTAAGTACTGCATTGCAGCTTTTTGACTGAAGCTCCCAATATAATGGCTCATTGGGCTGAAAAAGCAACATAAAGAAAAAAACTGTTGCCAATCAACCGTACATTTCTAAAAAGTAAGAAAAACATTTGTAAGCTCAATAACAGCAAAAGGCCAGGAATAACATGGAATTCAGCCAAAATGGATAATTTAAGAGTCCTTTATTTTGAAAAGTCTTTACAGCATCAACAAAAGTTAAAGAAGAACCTAGAAGCTAGGGTCATTACTTTCATAATCTACTTTCAAAAGAACCTCTCATGAATGTGAATACAAACCACTGGTTACATTTAAGAACAGGAAAGACAGATTATTTGGACCTATTCAAGGTCAATTTGTCATACAGGTGGTTCAGCTCATCTAACAAACTTGAACATTAGACCAAGATAATCCAAGTAAACACAAAATAGAGTTTTAAGTGACAATTCTATTTATTATAAGTGAAAGAAAATCTATCCAAACTTACATGGCCCTACGTGACTAGGAATAAGAGACAAAGTCATTGACATATATCAGTCCACCAAAAAACATTTTTAAAAATCTTGTGAACCACTGTGAAAGCCATTTTCACAAATGGAGAAAACAGTAGTGAACTTTCCCAAAAATCGCCAGCCTACAAACATTTCCTTAAATGAGAACATCTAAAGAAATGCAGATCTCCCTTGCCTCAGTTAAGGTAATTTGTCATGACTCAACATGAAATGTCATGAAAAAGACTGGGCAAAAATGTCTCACTTTTGAATTGATAATCCCCAAGACTTTTGGGAACATATTCTGTGAAGTTGAACCTTTATGTCTTGTTACATCCGTGAAAGTTGTCACTTAAAAACTGCATTTTGTGTGTAAACTTTGTCCACTATTAAAATGAAATTTATTATCTGCATTATTAAAGTGTGACAAATATGTATTTACATATCAGAAAGGTGTAAAAAAAGCTGGAATTTGATTCATGGAAATGATTAAACTAAGATTAGCTTGTTCCAGAATAGCGTGAAAAGTACCATGAAAGAATGGAACCGCTTATGATCTAAAGCACACTACATCATGTATCAAACAAGGTGGAGACTATGGTATGGCATGAGCATGCATAGCTTCCAATGGAACAAGTAAATTTGAGTATTATTGACGGTGTGACTGCAAATAAGTAGCAAGGTGGATTACGAGGTGTGTAGACACCCTTATAATGAATTAAGTTCAATAACAAATCTTCAGGATCCCACCTGATAAAAATTCTGTTCTCTCAGGTTAACTAAGAAACTGGAGGAGCGAAGAGAGCAAAGGAAGAGGAGAGAAGAAAAGGTAAAGATTGTTTCTTAAATATTTTGTAAAGCTTACAGGATCTTAGCCTTATCATTCTCAGCCACCTTTGGAGGTGTTTCCCATCTTGACCTTAAGCCTGTACAAGGCCCGGATGTTCCTGTACACTATGCCAGCTACTTGGTTATGGCTCTTCATGTATGCCCTGCCTGGTAGCATCTTGCACCCTGCTGTTGTGTGCTGAATTGTTTCAGCTGCATCTTTTCACAGCCTGCACCTGGGTCCTGTCTGGTGTGGTAGACCCCAGCCTCTATCGACCTTGAGCTTGCTTCTGTGATTAACGCCTCTGTGCTGTCTTTCAGTCTAGCTTTGTCCAGCCACTGGTAGGATTTTTCAATGTCAGCCACCACCTCTATCTGGTGGTATAAGCCGTGCAGGGGTTTGTCTTTACATGATGGTTCCTGTTCTTGCTCCTCTTTCTTCTTGGGTTTCTGTTGCCTGAGGTATTCACTGAGCACGTCATCAGTCAGGGCCATCTCCCTGATGTAATCATGGATCTTTGATGTTTCATCCTGGATAGTGGCTTAGACACTAGTCCTTTACTTTACTTTCTTGGCATGAAGCTAGCACTGGGTGTCTGGCTCAGGGACACACCAGGTATACACTAAGCAGAAAGGAAGGAGTCAGACCGGGTTTCAGATTCAGATTTTATTTGTCATGTGCACAATCATACACAGTACAATATGCAGTGAAATGCTTGTACGACTGACAACGACCTCTGCTACCAGGGCCTGGTAGCAGAGTGGTTTAGGCAGAGGGCTGGGAAGCAGGAGCCCCGGGTTCGATTCCCAGCTGAGTCACCCAGCCCATCCCCGATACCAGGTGCGTCCCTGAGCGAGAAACCCAGCGCTAGCTCCCCGAGCGCCTCCTGTGGCTGCTCACTGCTTCCCCCAAGGGGGGATGGGTCAAATGCAGAGAACAAATTTTGTTGTAACATGTAAAATGTATCAGTGACAATAAATACATTCTTCTTCTTCTAAAGAAATAAAAAGAAACAAGAGGAACACAAGTAACACAATAAATAAAGAACACAATAAAATAAGAAAAACAAGTCAAAACAATGTTTAAGTAACAAGGATAGAATGTGTCAATAACAAAGATGTCTAATTGCCAATTAACAATAGAAAATTGTTAAATTCTATGGATGCAGCAATATGCAGTAAAGTGACTTGGTGGGTGTAGTGTAGTGAAATAGTTCAGTCGATTGTCAGAGTCTGGGGGGATGCTTCGGGTGAGAGCAGTGTATGGGTCAGTGTTATTGGCATGGTCTTTTGGACAGACTGAGGGGTCCGGGGTCAGTTCATCTCAGCCTGTGTGCCGGTCCCGGATGTCTGCAGCTGTGCGCTACTGCAGAATATTTCTCTGTGGTCCTGTGCAGTTCAATCCAGGTGGGCGACTGAGGTTTGCAGGGTCCTTCGCGGTTCTCTCCTGTCCTCCATCCGCTGAGGTCCTTTGACGTCTTCTTGCCCTCGGTCAGCCACCTAGAAGGAAAATCTAACTGATGAGATGGGAGTATTAGGTTATGGAAATGACTGATGTGGAAATATAGAGTGACCAAATAAAATCATCATAATGTGTACGTGTATGATCATATGTGTATAGATGAATAAAATATCCCAATATGTAGGTGTATGCAGATGTCCATGGTTGAAGTCTGTAGTGTGAGATATGAGTGGTGCAAATGTGCATGAATGAATGTATGTATCGAGTGTGCCAGGTGTATGAGTGTGATTGTTCTGTTCTTGAATGACTGGAGTGAGTGCAGTTATGAAAGTGGGTGTATAGGTATGTGTGACAGGGGATGTAGTGTGGTTTGGTGTGCAAGGTGTGGTGTGCAGGGAGAGCGTTGGTCCTGATAGGTGGAAGGTGGTCGGCGGTCTGGTTGCGATTGTTGATCCTGGTCGGCGGGAGGTGGTCGGCGGTCTGGTTGCGATTGTTGATCCTGGTCGGCAGTTGGCGGTCTGGTTGAGGGCCTGGATTGCCTGTGGGAAGAAGGTCCTCCTCAGTCTCTCTGTGTTGGTTCTCAGAAAGCTGAAATGTTTTCCCGACCGCAGCAGAGAGAACAGTCCATTGCTGGGGTGGCTGAGGTCCTTCACGATCTTCCTGGCCTTGGTCGAGCACCGTCTGCTGTAGATTGAGTGCAGGTCAGGGAGCTCAGTGCAGAGGGTGCGCTCAGCTGATCGCACCACTCTTTGTAGAGCCCGTCTGTCCTGCATGGTGCTGTTCCCGAACCAGGTTGTGATGTTCCCAGTCAGGATGCTCTGTGGTGCAGGTGTAAAAATTCCTCAGCACTGTCATGTTTGGTGCTGAAGTCCACTACCAGTTCCTTTGTCTAAAGAGGATTCGGCTGTAGGATCGGAGTGCCACTAGTGCAGAGTTTGCTCAGAAATGGCAGTAGTCCGGTCTGAGCGCATCGGCACGCACAATGAGGCAAAGACTTTTGGAAGATGGCCTGGTGTCAAGAAGGGCAGCAAAGAAGCCACTTCTCTCCAAAAAAAACATCAGGGACTGATTGATCTTCTGCAGAAAGTATGGAGAATGGACTGATGAGGACGGGGGCAAAGTCATATTCTCAGATGAAGCCCCTTTCCGATTGTTTAGGGGATCTGGAAAAAGGCTTGTCCGGAGAAGAAAAGGTGAGCGCTACCATCAGTCCTGTGCCATGCCAACAGTAAAGCATCCTGAGACCATTCATTTGGGGGGTTGCTTCTCATCCAAGGGAGTGGGCTCACTCACAATTTTGCCCAAAAACACCCTCCAACAGCAACTTCTTCCAACAATCCAACAACAGTTTGGTGAAGAACAAAGCATTTTCCAGATCGATGGAGCACCATGCCATAAAGCAAAAGTGATAACTAAGTGGCTCTGGGACCAAAAGGTTGAAATTCTGGGTCCTTGGCCTGGAAACTCCCTAGATCTTAATCCCATTGAAAACCTGAAAACTCCAGGAAGTAATTATGAAAGAATGGGTTGCTATCAGTCGGGATGTGGCCCAGAAGTTGATTGAGAGCATGTCCATTCGAATTGCAGAGGTCCTGAAAAAGAAGGGCCAACACCTCAAATACTGACTCTTTGCATAAATGTCATGCAATTGTCGATAAAAGCCTTTGAAACGTATGAAGTGCTTTGGCCACGACTGTACAGTACATATTAAGTGCTGTACATGCGTGTTCATGCTGTACTTTTCAAAATAGATATTTTAATGGATATTTTTTTGCATTGGTCTTAATTAATATAATTTTCTGATATGCTGAATTTGGGATTTTCATTAGATATCAGTGAAAATCATTAAAAAAAAAACAATCTAGAGATTGCCATTGAATTTTGAATGTAATACAGAGTGAACCAGCAGGACCTGAAGATCACAGCTACATGATTGTTCAGACTGAGTTTGTCATCTCTCCAAATGCAAAGGCTTTTAGCTATAGCAAGCCAATTTGAATTAGGATATTTTGCTGAGCAAAAGATCAGAATTTCAGTTTTATATAAGATCATTTTAATTAGAGTGTCACTCAGACATCTATGGCAATAATTCACAGAGACTGTATGTTTGTGCGTGTGTGTATGTGGTGTAGTAGAAAAACCCATGGGATTGAATGAAGTGACCAATGAGTGTATAGTGAGAAACGAAGGGGGCCAGGACAGAGCCATGCATACACTCATTCCCATTCATTATATCAGCAACACAGAGCATTAGTTCTTTATGTTTCTCTTAGATTTATGAATTAGTGTAAACTCTTGTAATGTGTAAAACATGAATAATGTGGCTCACTGCAGTCCAGTTGTCCCTTTGTATTTCTTATTATTCAGAATGACATCAAAAAGGAAACGGACATAAGGAAGATTGGGAAGGACCTGCAAGACTTTAAGAAGAACCAGGAAGAGGAGAAAACCAAACGACTCCTGGAGGAAAGAAACAGAGAGAAAGCAGAGGACAAGGTTGCCAGGAACAGAGTGAAACAGCAGATTGCCATGGTAACAGCATTTTTTTTATCCTCTTTGAAACATACTGTTTTACAGGCACAAGGCTGAAAGTGTCTAGTCTCGTTTAAAATTTCGATTACGTTTCTAGGACAAAGTATGAGAACACAGGATGATGATGAATGGAGACAGTACAGGTCCAAAAAGCCATTTTTTGATCCAAAAATGAAAAAATTTAAATTACTTAAAAAGTACTTAATATTTTGTAAAATAAAAATAATAGCACACATCCCGGGACCTTACCGGTCAACTTGCTGTATCATTTGTGTCTGTGGACCCTTCCGTTCGAGCCACATTAATGTAGATACAAGTTAAAAAGTAAAGAACTAGAAAGTTCCTGGGGAAACTTTGAAGGTGCCTGCCGCCTTGCGCCGATGCACCTTAGACCCATCTGCCCAATGCTGAACCTTAGACCAATCTTTTGGCAGATGCAGAAATGTTTCAGATGAGTCCAATGACAGCATTCAGTGAACACTTCATTTTGAAAGCGTAACTTCAATAATTAGTAACGGTTATTAATTGTCCCGACACAGGACTAATAAAGTATTAAATAAGACTCACCAGAGCATGTTTCCAAGTTCCCTTTTGAAGACAAAATTGAAGAAAAAAAACATATTCCAGCAACAATAGTCTGTCCATGTGTTCACAGCCGTCCTGCTGTAGCCCCCTGTACTGGAGCAGCTCGTAGCTCACAGGCTCTTCAGTCTCTTCCAGCCAGCTAATCCTGCTGTGGGCTGCTTTGCAGGTGACACTCTCCTGCGCGCGTCCGTGTTGAGACGTGCATGCAGGCACACAGACGAGGGAAACGCACGCGTACATACACGCAAAGTTTAGCCGACATGGCGAAAATTTGCCGAAAATCAGCTCCACAAAACCCTCAATAAAACAACGGTTGTTGGTCGCATTGGAAAGTTAGCCGCACCAGAGCAACCACATGCTTCTCGTCAATGAAGGAGAAAAAGTACTTCGCTGTGCGTTTGGACTCAGTGCTCCAAAACCGTACGTCCTATCACAATAAAAATTACATGTGTCAACAGAGAACAAATTTGCCTACGTTTGGATATATAATTTGTTATTGACTGAAGAAGAGACGGAGAGAAGAAAAACGGCAGGCAGAGCTTTTATCTGCCAGCGGCAGTGCGCGTCACGTGACACGGTCTACGGCATCCAATACACACACATTGAGAAAATGCAAATATATTTTCACAGCTTTTTAAAACCTAAATTATAGTAACTCAAAAACTACACTAGATATCAACATACGGTTTTACAGGCACAAGGCTGAAAGTGTCAAGTCTCGTTTAAAATTTCAGTCACGTTTTTAGGACAAAGTATGACAACACATGACCATGATGAATGGAGAGTACAGGTCCAAAAAGCCATTTTTGAGCGTTTCTTGAGCCATGAGTGGTTAAATGTAAATTATTTAAAAAGTACTAAATACTATTTTACTAAAAGTAATAGCACACATCCCGGGACCGAGCCGGTCGATTTGATGTATAGTCTCTCTCCCGTTCGGGCCGCATTCTCGTTGACAGAAGATATAAATCTATAAATAAACTAGACTTAGCAATTTCAGAAGAAATCGCGTGGGGGAGCATGACTGTCGGCAAGTTAATTCAAGTTAACAAAGACAAAAACTTGACAAAAAACTTGACAAAAACTTGACAAAGATAAAAAGTCAAAAAAGTTGACACAAAGTTAGCAAAGGCAAAAAGTTGAAAAAAGATAAAAAGTTGAATAAAATTGCCAAGGCAA
>JAUMTR010263037.1:0-18142 GCA_032270685.1 Microctenopoma stevenorrisi | reverse complement strand
AGAGAGAGAGAGGGGAGTGGTTAAGGTGAGGGAGGAACAAAGGACACATGAGGGCTGGAGGAGACATGACACTGACACTCCTGGTCCATCCACTACCAGGTGTGTCCCTCAGCCAGACACCCAGCGCTCCCTGAAAGAGAAAAAAGCGTCTGCCAAGCAAAGCAAAGCAAAGTAAAGCACACGGTGGAAGGGTAAATCAAAAAGTGTACTGAGCAGAAAATTTAAACTTACACACACTCAACCACTTCTGTTTATTCTCACGCTTTCCTACTACATCTAACCACATTTAGAGTTTTTTAAATGGAACATTCAAACTGTCAGGATTTCAAAAACAAAGGTCTGTAAGTGTTGCTTAAGAACTTGATATTTAATTATTTCCACGGTAAATTATGCCTGAGTAAAAATCACAGTTCTGATGTAATAGCGTTGCTGTATTATTGCAACGACTAACGAAAGCTCAAGGCAACAACTGCTGTTCTTCACTCTCACTGTGAAAAAAAGACTTTTTCATAAATACGTTTCTCTAGAATCCATAAGAATAAGTTATAATAGTGCTCGTAGTAAGTAAATGTTCATAATTATCTGCATTTCCACATGATGATGTCATCAGGATGAAAAGCAGCAGCAGCCCACATGTTTGACTGTTATCAGCGTCAGTCAGGCTGAAGATGAAGCGATGCCTGCTGCTGGTGAGCTGCAGGACAGATAAGCTCTGCTCATACAGATGGAGCGATCAGAGCGTTTTGTTGTTTGCTCAGTGGTGCAGCGGGTAAAGCAGGCGCTGTAACACTGCCAGGGTCGTACCTACACAACGGCAAACAAACAGCAGGTACTGAGAGACAAAAAATCTTCTAAACTAATGGTAGCTGAATTTCTTTTTTTCTTTTTTACCCAGATGAATATGAACGATATCTGCTTTTTTCTCTCGTTCCTCCTCAACTTAACCAGCTGACGTAGCATAAAAGATTCCCATCATGCACAGCAGCTGGTAGTGTAAAGGCTGTAGGCCCCTCAGTAGACCACTGCTGTCACCTGAAGGAGGCAGCCACTATTTCACACCAGAAGAAAATGAGTTTGATGATGATTCAATTGTTATTCTGAACAAATTAGACGGTTTACATGAGTTAATATTGTACATTTACCACACATTTCTGAAGAGTTCATCAATAAATGTCATCCCAAGGATAGCTGCGTATGTACAGTGTGTCTTTGTCTCTGGTAAATGGAGACGAACATAGACTGGAGCAGCACCTCCATGGATACTATGCTCACCGTCTGAACCGAATGCTGAGTGAGGAGAAAGCAATGTGGGTTGTTCCAATTGCAACCCACACTGACAGCGCTTTTCATTGCGCTGATCAAAAGAGATGAAAATGAAAAACCTTTATGTCCTGTTGTTGTGCATGTCACCGCACCGCACTCAAAGGGACACGGTCTGTCAGCTGGACCCCGAATGGAAGTGGAAAATGTTTGTCTCAGTGTTTGTTGCTTTATTTCAAGTCCTCCCTTTGCTCGGAAAGATTCGACGGGAAACCACACCAATTCTGTTCCTCTAAAAAAAACTAGTTTATGGAAAAGTAGGGTCCTCACAAATCACTCTTCAAATAATCACAAAAATAACCGAGTTCATGTTCATTTTGAAAAAGCACATTACTATGTTTTTATGTTTTAGAAATCAACATTTGGTCTGTCTTTGCAGTGGTTTCTTATTGTTTCCAGAGCTGTAGCACGCTTAGAGGATTAACGTTGAGTTACAGGAAAGACAATGTGGTGTACCCACAGTTGTTACACTACATTAGTAACAGTACATTGTTTTTTGAAGTAGTGTGAACCACTGGGCTTTGTTGGGAGGCATAGGTTGATATACAAACATCCTGAAGTTGCTACTGTTCTCCAGTGGCAGAAGAACGTCCACCTGTTGTACAGTCAATTTCCTCACTATCATGGTGATTGATGGCTCCACTCTCCTCAGTGAATGTCAGTATTTTGGGAGCAGCTGCAGCCGTCTATGCTAGACCAGGGCCGATGAACTGGACCAGTTGATGGAAAAAAACATTCCTCCTTTGTCTTAAACCTTCCTACCGCATGGTCAGCTCAATAAGTTGTATGTTAGTGTGCAAAAGTAGGGCCGGCTTCATCCATTTTCATGAGGAGGGAATGGAAGTTTAACAAACAGATGGCCAGCAGTGTCGTGTGGTGTCTCCTCTGTGAGTACGGACCAGCTCACCAACCCTTGTGGCACCAAATGGTGCATTCATGTGCTGGAGTGCATCTGCTGTCTATGTGGAGCATGCAGCTTGAATGTCCGTGCGCCTCTGTAACTAACTATTAAGCAAGTTTGATGCAAAGAAGAATATTCATACTTGAAAGGGTCTTTGTGGATTCATCTTATGCATATCAAGCTACAAATTCAGGAAGAAGAAAATAATCAACCGTTTATTTTTTGCAGAGTAGTAGAGAAAATAGATTTTTTGGATTAATAGGAGAATAAAAAGTATGTTGTACCAATAACAAGCCCCTTTTTTATGTTCATATTTTGCTTATGCTTTGCATGATAAGGGTTTTGGAGGGCAAAGTGAACTGTGTTTGTGAACAATGATGTTTTCAGTAGTATTTCTGAGCCACACATGATCACAGAATCTGTTTACCAGGCAGTGGCCTAAAGATGGCATGAATCCAAATATGCGTTTTTTCTTATGTATTGTTGATGATGATGATATATTTAAAGGACCTTTACGTTAAGAAGTATTTTTTTTTAATAATTTGAGACATAAGCTTTTTATAAGTTGTAGAGACAACTGACAAATCAATTCCTAATTACCTATTGTTAAAATTTAAATTTTTTTTTATCAGTTTATACCTTTTTGATTTTCTGTGTTATATTGAGAAAATGTAGGGTTATGGTAGATTCTGTTTTACATAGCGCACACATTATAGCATTTTAATAAACCTTTCCTGAAAACAAAGCCCAATGCAACTATTATTGCACCTCACGTCTATCCTCTGCTAGACGCCACATACTGTCAAGGCAAACGACTTTCATTGAGTTCATCTGCTTCTAGTACGTTCGGTGCTGGCAGAAGCCTTCTTCTTCTAATTCTAACTGTAATTCCCAGGACGCTGGTAGAATTGAAAGAGTTAATTCCAGTAGAGTTTCCTCAGAACCGCAGGATTCTTAGTTTCAACAGGTTTGTTGTCAAGTGGATACAAAACGTCTTTTGGTAAATTTACAGTACTCCTGTAGTGAAATGCAGTATTCCACGTGTTCCTTTCTCTCTTTCTGTAAGAAGAAGGTTAGAGGTTTATACGAACAATGTGGAGCAGGGGTTTTAAAGACTGCAGGTCAGTGCTCTGCAGTCTTTGTGGCTGTGACGTTATTTTTTTCTGCTGGACATCATTTCTTGTTTATTCTAATCACCTACAAACTACTGAGCTGCTTCCTTTTACCAAGGTCACGGTTTCCATGTGTTCTCATGCCATAACTTTACCGTTATCGGATTGATACTAGCACACTTGAATGGATATTTTCTCTCTTCTCGAGAAGAGAAGCCGTTCCATCAGAAATGAATGGTACCAACGTGACTCGGCGCCGCTGAGCAAACGTGTGCAGACTGATAAAGGATCCTCCACCACATTGTACGGTACTGGACAGGTCTCCCGCCTCAGCACGGTAAACGGCCTGTGTTTGTAGTTTAGTTGTATGCAAACGCAGTATTTAGGACACAGAGTTAGAAAAACACGAACAGCTACAAAATAAACAGAGAGGAGGAGAAAAATCCCTCAGAGACACAGAACCCCTGCTGGAAAATGCCCCCCCGTCCTATTTCCCCGTCCTATTTATGGGGGTGCATTTTCTGAAGGGCTCTGTTTAACTAGCAACACTAGTTTTGTCCTTTCGCTCGTGTTTGAAATGATTTAAAGTGATGGGGGTTAACTCTGTCTCTCTTAGTTCGTCTTGGAAAATGTTTCTTTGGTTCAAACACATATCATTAAGCTTGTGTTCTAGGACTGTGATTATTTCCTGCACCACCACTGATCAACAGCAAATGGACAGAAGCTGCTGCTCCTGCTAACTCCGTCTCTTTCCATGCCTGCCCGAGCTTCCTGTCACTCCTTATTGATCCACGCTGATGCTGTGGCAGCCATGTCCTCTGACTCACACAGCACAGTGGAGTATTGCATAATTACATAATTTCCTTCGCCTCTACACCCCCCAGCACTAAATCTACCTAACTCTAGTTTTGCTGTACCTTTTAATCAGCCTATCAGATGTAGCATGACCAGCATGTTAGGTGGTCAGAGGGAGCAAGAAATGGGTAAAGATTAGGAACAAAAGAGCTGAGGGGTGAAGGTTTGATTAACAGCAACGCGTGAAAGATGGATGGGTTAAAATAGTGAGAGAGGGAGAAAATTCTACATGTGTCATCACATTTCATAAACTTATATCCATGATTGAAAATATTAGCTTCTTTCTTCACTTGCATACTATATCACCTTGAAGCCAGTGAAGCCAACACTGTGCCAGCAAAGACATCTTTGTCCTCAGCTCGCAGACTTTTCTTCTATATTTATTTATATATATGAATAAATGAAGTAACATGAATTATTGATTGTGCCAGAAAGGCTGAGGCTCACAGGCGTGCAGCCAAAGTGAGGTCGGTCCAGACTGTTACAATCCCCCCTCCTTCACAGTCACAGGTGCAGAGGTGAGGACGGCTCGTCAAGCTGTCATCCACCAAGCATCGTCTCTCCTGGAGAATAAGGACTCCTATGTGAGGATGCTCTTCCTGGATTTAAGCTCCGCCTTCAACACCATCATTCCACAGACACTGGTGAACAAATTGTCTGAACTTGGACCTGCCCCATCTCTTGACCTCCTGACCAATAGTCCACAGTGTGTGAGGATAAACAGCATCTCATCATCTATCACTATCACGCATGCTACACGCGCTACACGCGCTACACACGCTACACGCACTACACACCGCTCACCCATGACTGCAGAGCTCGTCCTGATGCAGCTACGTGGTGAAGTTTGCAGGCGACGAGTCAGTCTGCAGGCAGGAGGCTGATGAACTGTGCCTTTGGTGTAAGGATAATAACCTCTTCATCAACATCAGCGAACCCAAAGAAATGGTTGTAGCGTGTGGCAGTGCCCCCCCACCCTCTCATCTTTACATTGATGGTTCAGCAGTTGAGATGGTTTCCTGGATCAAATACATCCCCTGCCCTAAAGAACTAGATTGCACCACACCCTCACACATACGGACCAATTGCAAATTGCACATATACTGTGTAGTCTTGCACTACTCTCCATTTGTTACTACTGCTGTTATCCACCCATTGTTGTACATATGTGTATATATATTTTCTCTATTCTATTTGTCTCAATATGAATCTTGACCTGAGTTTGCCGTTTATACTGCAACAAGAAATTGCTTCGGCTTTCAGCGTCGAGTGCGTTCCGACAGCTTAAGGTAAGAAAGTACATTCTGTCGACAGTCAAAGCCCGACTGACGTGAAACAGCGTGTTTTAGCCAGGTTGCCTTCAAATTTAATGAGGGAACGTACAAACCTCTGAGTCAACATGTCCTCGACGGGCACATGCCGAGGACATTAAAACATAACTTGGAGGAGTGTGAGAATGGATCCAGAGATGCATTAAAACTTCGCTCCGCAGCCTGAGGTGCAGGCGGATTGTCGAGCAAACAAAGGCAAATGGACAAGAAGAACACTTAATTGAATCCGTGGACAGGCACACCTAATGATTACTTAAAGAAACATGAAGAGAGAAGAAAAATACCATATGCCACCACTCACCTATCCAAACAGAGACACAAACACATTATCAACGTGTGGAGAGGGCTGGTGACGTGCGGCGCTGGTTTCTCTGACAACAGTGTGCAGGATGCTCTGCTGTCTAGACGCTCAGGAGGGAAAAGAGCTTCTGGATGTTGGAGGGCAGCTTTTAACAGGGAGACTAAATGTGAAGCATGTAAAGACCATTTCAAGGGCGCCCAGAATTGAATTCAAGATCAATTTATCCAACAAGACCAAGAAACGAATGGCAGCCACGAACAAAGAGCTGCTGATCGAAAAGCTTTATGATGAAAATTAGCTATTGAACAGGGTGCGTGAGGAGCGTGCTGTGTCACGGCGGTGTCATCGTCTGCCATTCCAGCGTTATCTGCACCCACACACCTGGCACTCTGTCTCACTGAGGGGTGGAGGGAAAGTCAAAAACGTGGTTCACTACACGTCAGGGGGCCTCTGATATGATATCATCTGATTTACCCTAACTTATTTCCTCCACATATTGTGAATTGCTTTCGGTGTCTGGTTTCACACACTAACTGAGGTGATATTGAGGGATCAAGCATATGAATTCATATGTGACTAACACAAACAAATACAAATACCCACGTTATGTTGGGTCAGTTACACGTCGTCAACACATTTAATGTCCTCACACTGACATTAAAATCTCCTCTGAATCCTGGTGGACGGGTAACATTAAATAATAAATCATAATTGTAACAATAAAAATAAAAAGCTTTAAAGCAGTACAGCAGCCCGCCGCATTTTTACACCCACCTCTTCATACCTCTGTCCACTGATAACTTTGGGTCCCATCAGCGCTCTTACTTTGTAGAATTCGAACACCACCCTATCATGTAGCCGTTAAAAAACTCGAACTGACTCTTGTGGTTTGGCGTATCCGGCCTTCTTCTTCACTGCAGAGCAGGTCTGATGGCGACTCCCCAGTTACCTCACTCAGATGAGCGGCCATCACTCACGCGGGACACTGGTGTGGATAAAAGAACATTACAACATGTGACGACTAATAAAGATCAGTGGAATTGCTTTGCCTGCTTTCATAATTACCACATTAACAGCCTAATGAATGCTGATTACAGTCGCGTAGCAACAGTGCACACTGTTGTTCACACAGTTAATCAGCTAAATAAATTCTGAATGCACAGAGCTCCCAGCTCCACAGTTTCCATCCTTTGTTGGTTTGTCAGCTCGACCATTGGAATGACATTTAACAAAGCAGAGGGTTATGTTGATGTATTACATGCTTAGTCCCGTTGTTTAAACCGTATTTGATGCTTAACGATGACATTGTGGTTTGTAACTTTCACAAGTGTAATTACACAACTTTGACTATTTGAAAACTGTCCAGAAGCTTTTATTTCTCTGAGGACTGTTTGAGTGAAGATACACTAGATCAACCTTCAATAAAATGAATCCTCACAGATTTTATTCTTTTATTTTTGACTTTATTCTATGTTGGGCTCGGCATATGGCCTAAAAAGAATATTGCGATATCTTTAAGTTATAACGTGAGACAATATATGTTGGGAACTCGATATACCAGGTATGTTTACAAATGGAGTAATGGTCTTCTATTTTGAAAAACCAAAAGATTCTTTTATTTTAAAAAGCCTTTAGACAGTAATAAGTGTGGCTAGGTCATTACTCCATGACTAATCGAGCAAATAAAATGCCTGGAGGTGATTCTTCATCACATTTGTATTATGTGGAATTGACACATACAAGATTAACTGAGCAAAAGGTCAGGAAGAGCACAAATGACCACTAGCTTTAGCAATTTCTGGACAAATTGCAAACTGACACAACTGAACACATGAGATCATCAGAGGGAGGATTGATCCCAGCTGAAGACTGTAAACAGGGCCAGAATCAAAAAAGGAAACGTGGTATGCTATGACCAGGTTGTGTCATGAACAGAACAGCTCTCGCTGATTTGGGTGTTTATGCAGAGGCCGGTGTTTGCTTTGCTGTGGCAGCTGTGCTGGTCCAAGGGTTCTGCTGAGGTTGAATTTCTCAAGGAGACTCTCACGTTATCCATAGCAACTAACCTTAGGAGGGGTTGGGCCGTTAACCACCAACGCTACCATCAAACTAATTCTCTTTTGTCTCAGGTTTGTCCTGAGGAAATCGGTCTTGGAATTCAGACAGGAGTATATTAATGTAAACTAATCATTGCCAGTCAGGGACATTTGAAAAGCGGCACCACATGTAGCCTAAAGGTAGGCGTCAGACTGGGAAGCAGGAGTTTGTGGGTTCGAATCCCGTCTGACTCCTAATCCATCCCCTACCAGGTGTGTCCCTGAGCCAGACACCCAGCGCTAGCTCCCTGTAAGTCGCTTTGGATAAAAGCGTCTGCCAAGCAAAGTAAAGTAAAGTAAGTAAAGTAAAGCAAGAAAAGGGCAGAGGCTGGGGGCAGAAAACAGAAGAACGGCCACTAAATGCTGTAAATCTAATACAGGAACATTTGGAATCCAAACACAGTAATTATGCAGATGAAGAATGTGACAAACATACCTGTGAGCACCAGGTACCAAGGCAACAGAGTGGAGGTCACAGGCACCTGCTGCCATTGTCCTGATTTCCATTCACAAACCAAACAGTATAGAACAGAATAGACTTTTATTGTCTAACCCTAACCCCAACCCTTTTAATACAACAGCTGAAGTTAACCCACTATGACGTAGCATCGGCCAGGCTGACTTTAATTATTTCAGTGCTTGGAGATTTCCCAGGCTAATAACATCCACACTCTGGGGGTTTCTTGTTGACATCCCCAGTCCATGATGATTTTCTGGGCCAGCACTCCAATCCCCATCAGACTTCCTGTGTTTACCTACCATTTCCTCCACAATCGGTCAGTAACCCCCGAAAGAAAAAGCAATATCCTTTCAAAGCAGAACTAGGTGGCTGAAGAAGATGAGGAAAAGTATTGACTCTCATTGTTCGGTTTAACGCCACAGACGCTGCAGCTCCTCCAGGAAAGAAGCTTCTAATTTCAGCGTCCCAATAAGCAACGGCCCTGGAAGGTGGTCACTGAACTGTCGGGTAATGGAAGGTAAGTCAACTTCTCCTTGTCTATCAGTGGAGAATGCATCCCAACTAAATGAGTGTTGCAGCTGTAACACGGTGAGTTTGAAAGGCACCTGACAGGTGTCTACAGAGACACAGAGGTCGATCCCGTGCTTTTATTTTGCTGTTCAGTGGGAGCGCAGGCTTTCAGAGAACATACTGCACGTTAGAATAAATAAGCAGGTGCAACATTAGAAATAACAGGACCCAATATTAAATGCATGGTACAGCGTATATTCTTATATTCAACTGCTGTGTATACACATTAATGGACTGTGAGAGTTGTGAACCTAATGCCGTGAGGGCTCATTGCTCCCCTGCTGCGCTGTGAAATGATCGATGGCTCTCAATCGAGCATCGAGCACTTTCTACAAAAGGACAACTGACAATACATGGAGATTTCTGCAGGGTCAGAAATCAGAGAGAGAAGATTAATCACGGTTACAGAAGAGATTAAACATAACTGACTAGATTTTTAGTGCTAGGTCGAGTGGGACTGTCGGGTTTTCCTCATTCTGCTTTACTTACCTTTTGTAAGGTCTTAAACTTATCACTAAAGTGCCCTGAGATGACTAATACAAGAGGCACCAGGCATCGCGTTTAGGCCCGTACACATCACCAGGTTGCACCTCAGACTGTCCAGTAGCTCAGCGAAGCCCTGGTCAGCATCTGGGAGGAGTAAGTGAGGACACCAGCTGACTAGCTGCAGATGGGACTGGTCTAAATATTTCAGCATTGTAAAGAACGTGTGGGGTCAACTCTTTTTTCTCTTACCTTTGTTTTATAAACCAACTGCAGCATGAACATGTTATTTTAATAAGAAGATTCGTCTTCACTCATGTCATGCTGCTCCCTCACAGCTTGGAGCAGCCTCCCTATGTAACTCACTACGTCTACTTGTCTTGGTCAACACGTGGAACCGTAACAAGGGCTGCAGGAGTCAGCTACAGTCAGCACACATACAGTCAGGGAAAAGCAATGATCAGTCTTGGTCACGAAATGTGGACAGACTGATTGCATCTATGGACAGGTGTCTTTTATACAGGTGACAAGTTGAGAAGACTCTGTATAAAAGAAACCTGGGAGCCAGAAAACTTGCTGATTTATTAATTTCATTTAACTATATATAATCATTGGTTTTAACCGACCAGACTGATGATGTTTTTCCCTGAGTAGCTCCTCTAGGAATGAGCCGTGTGCATGTGTACACATCTTTACCGAGTGTCTGGGCTGCTGAAGGAGCTCCAGTGAGAACCTATATGATAAATGAAAACTTCCATCCTCTGACTGGGAAGGTTTCACTCAACAAAGCAACTTCATTTAAAATGCAGGAGCTGCTTGTGCTGTGGCTCTGTCAGGATCTTGTCCTGAAGCCATTCTGTCTGCGAGGACTGCAACCTAATTCACTTACTTTTAGTTCAACCTCACGCTAACTGCATTTACTGGCCAGAACAAGACTCTGCACTTGTATCACAGTATAAATAATTAATTCAGTTCAATTCAATTCAGTTCAATTCTACTTTATTTGTATAGCGAAAGTCATTTCAGGGCACTTGACATAGCAAGGTTTAGGACCTTGCAAAAATATAAGTGTATATAAAAACAAAATAATGCAGAAAACTCAACAGTTCCACTGAGCAGCACCAGGACAAAGTGGAGAAGAAAAACTCCCTTTAGGAAGCACCGGCAGGTTGGTAGGACCAGCAACCACAGCTCCAAGGTCGAGGACACCTGCAGAAAGGTACAGAGAGAAAGAAAGACAGAAGGACGAAGCACAACTAGGGGAGAGACAAGTCACAATGTTAACAACATGTCATGAAGAGAGAAGGAGGAGAAGGAGCTCACAGTCCAAACCTTTTTTTAAAAGTAATTTCACAGCTGCACTCGCCTGGATATGCAGGAAGTGTGAAGCAGCAATAGTTAAGCTGCTGGAAAATTTCAACCTCTGAAAGAAACTTTCATTATCAGACATTACCGGCTGAATCTTTTCAATGCCTGTGGTCCACACATTCAGACACTGTGGCTATTGGTGTGATGATACTGTCCTTTGTTCTCTTTACACTTCATTACAGGATTATTACCTAATTCTATTATCTAACACGTAAACATGCATTCGATGTTTCCATTTCAGCTCATTCTGAGCGGCTCAGCATCTCCATCTATCTCCCATTCTCTCCCACATGCACGCCGCCTGTGATGTTAAACACCTCCGGCAGTGTGAAACTGGGCCTTAATCCATCACTAAGGGATTACTTACTGACTGATATATCACACGAGAGAGCAGAGGGAGGGGCCGAGGAGAGAGGAAAACAGAGAGCAGAAGACTGAACAAAGGGAAGAGGGACAGCGAATGGAAATAAGGCGGAACAATGAAAAAGTGCCACATGGTTAAAAAGTAATTAAATGAAACTGAATGCAAGTATTGAAACCGACATAAGAAATAGAAGAACTGTAAGAATTTGATGACAATAAAACATTTTTTTATTTTACATTTAACAGGTAAAGCTGGTTAAACTGTGTGAATTAGTTTGGTTCAGGATTCAGCCTGTTATAATACAGTAGTCAGTCTGCAGTTTGAGAGAAAGCAAAGGAAAATGTTGAAGGTAGAACCAGAGACCGATTTCCCCGTGACGCCTCTGCTGACGTCAGCGCTGAAAGTCAACCCCTGACTGAATGATTCTAAACTTCAGTTTGTCCTGAAGAGAAGCAGGAAGGAGGAGAGAACAGTGGCAAAGACGTAGGGAAGGAGGACCGGCACGAGGACGAAGAGGTAGGTAAAGGACAACGTGAACATGAATCTATAACCACGCTGCCCTTCTGCTCGACTCCAGCGGGGATCACTGACATAACGAATGCGCCTGTTGTATTATTTTTCTCTTCTGAAAGCATTAGTGGAATTGAAGAGAGGGAAAGAAAGCGAGCTGTGCAGGAGAAAAGACAAATCATCATGAAAGGACGTTTTACTCTAACACACAAACACGTAGAGGACAGAGAAAGCGCCGCAGCCTGTTCTGTGTGTGTGCGGGTTCCTGCCGCGCCTTTAGGGGCCGCGCCTTTAGTACTCCGTGTGTGTAAGCAGAGACTTCCTTATCTCAGCAGGAGGAATCTGCTGACTGATTGCTGCGAGCAGTCATTCTGTGTTGACAAATGTAAATGCCAATCACAGCCTGAGAGCACCAGGAATAGATCCATCAGCTGCACCGGCTAAGTGCCTCGCTTTCCCTCCCTGCTCAACCTATCACCCCACATTTCCTTCGATGCCTCTTCACTCTGCCCTCCATCTCTCTCTGTCACGGACATTTCTTGTGTATATCTACTTTTTAGTCGGCTTACATGTTCAGGTTGTGTTCATTAAAACGTGTGGTTAATGCTTTGTTGCTGCTAACCCCTTACGGTGGAAGTGATGCGACCATACACAGACCAGCATCTCGTGCCTGCAGTTTGTCCACCCAAGGAAGCTTCTCTGGAACTTCTCGCCAGAGACAAGGCCAACCTTAATAAAAGACTCAAAACAAACATTAAAACATCTGTGCAGTGTAGTTCTCTACTCTTTAAATTGCTCATCATGTGTAGTATATACTTTCTGGAACATGTCCGTTCCTACTGGATACTACATGAACTTGAAAACTTCATCATCAACATTTGAAGTCTCTGTTCCCTAAACCTACAAAGAAGGCCAACGCAGCGCCAGAGGTCTCGTTCAAAGTGGTGCACATCTGTGGGATTGTTACTCTACTTTACTTTGCTTGGCAGACGCTTAGGAAACCCTAAGGAAAAACGTAGCTGACATGATCAGTGCTGTTACGGCATTCGCTGATAAACTGTGATTGTTCATGCAGCAAGTCTCAAAGCTGTTGGAAAGTCACACAGGTCCAGCCGGTGTTTTAAACGTCGCCTTCTTGCTGAGGCTTGGTCTAAGTTCAGAACCAGACTGACAGGTGAACGTTTAAATGCCTCCCTAAGAGTGAACCTACGTGGCTCCACTCCACCTGTACGTGACTCCCTGCAGAGCCAGCCACCTTACTGAAAGAAAAAGACTGAACACACATCTGGACACGTGAACACTGTTGTGAAGTGAAACAAGGACACGCAAACAAAATGATAACTGAGGAGTAATCTGTACATTTCTAATCCCTTTGTTTTCTTTGTTTTTATTCAGCAGTGTGAGATAAACAAACAAACATACAGTGAACTAATATATATTTATCTTTTATCTCTTCTATTTATTATTAATTATAACGATAGAAATTATCTATTATAAGTGATAATAAAGTCAATCGTGGGCTGCACAGAAACGGGAGGGTCCAAACAGCTGCTCAGAGGGCCGTGGATTTCCATTCTTAATATCTGCTTTGTTTTAGTAAATATTTCTGGATTGTTCTCTGGAACGGCACCGTCCCGTTGAGTGGAATATTGATTTCAATCACTCTAGTTCAGAACAGTTTTGCTTCACAGTACAGCACAGCAGAAACCCGCTGGGTCAATAGTCTGTTGCGCAATATATGTACAGATCCACCCGGCTGCTGAGGAACAAAAGGGACACAAATCCATGTAGTTCCACACGGCAGCACGTGGGTTTCCCTCAGAGACACACACGGCTGTTGATGGACTGTCTGACGGTGTTGCTACGAGGTCTCTAGCTTGTTTAAAGACACACACTCAATGTGGGCAAACAGCAGAGCAGCAGACACTCGATGTTATCGGCTTCACTGGAAGCAGCCAGACTAGTCACCAGAACCACACTAACTCTCCCAGTCTCCTTCACAACATAACTATTAATCACATACTATGGTCTGGTTCCTTATTGCTTCAAAGTGTGGGTCCTCCACCTGTTCCTCTGGAAAGCAGTGTGAAGAGATGAGGCTGGAGCAGGGCACACTGAGAAAGAAGCTGAGTGTTATTCTGACTCAGCATCTGCAGTAACATGCAGAGCTAGATATTTTCCTACCAGCTTGTAGCTGGTAAAACGGTTCATATCCATCTAAGCTCTGTTATTTCCATCCTTATTTCACTGCTACCACTTCCCGTGTTATATCTGCAAACCAGCCTGGACTCCACCACACCCCTCCCCTCCTGCCTCCACCCCAGTAGCTACGCCGTCCCGAGTTCATATCAGTATACAGCACCGGTCTGTCCATAGTCATTTCCCGTGTAGATTCTTTCAGTTCAGTTTTGTCTCCCATGAGTTTATATGCTCGGTGTGTGTGGACGAGTACAGGACAGGTCTGTAGACCTAAAAGTGTAGCAGTCCCCCAAAACAACATTTTACTGACACAGTCGTGACACCGAGTCGAACAAGAAGCCGACAGGTTGGACCGGATCGATTTAAAATAGAAGCACCTTTAACATATGCTATAGGTGTTACTGCTGTGGAAATCAGCTGCTCTGCAGGACCAGTAACTGCAGCTCCAAGGCCGAGGACGCCTGCAGAAAGGTTCAGCGAGGACACATTCACACCTTTTCTGATAAAGGGCAGCGTTCATGGCTTCATCTTTGTGTAACTGTCCTTTTTTTAAATTATCTGAATCGAATGCAAAAAACCCATGTTTTTTCTTATTTAGAATATTTCAATTACAAAAGAAATAGATAGAAAAGTGAAATTGTAATGGACAGTTGGCTTCTAAGCAGCTTATTAGATCTAAACATTACGGTCAGCCCGTGTTTGTCTCACTCATTCCGTCCTTCTTGTCCTTTCTCTCGTTCCATCATACTTCCTTTCCCTCCCTCCCTCCGGCTCTGCCTGCTTCTCCATCCTCTCTCTCTCGTATCATTAGTTGATTACCCATCCATCACCGTGAATTACAGAATCACAGAAGCCAAAGGATAAACGGGTATTTGCTCCGCTCATCATTCAAAGTGCACGAGCGCATGTTTGTTTGTGGGCAGATCCGCTCATACAATATTCAGGTTGTTGACATCTCGAGCTGGCCATAAAACACGCACACAACAGTCACACACAGACACACACACACTTTTATAAGTGCCATTATGTGATGGATCACCTCTCTCCTAAATTAGCAGTCAAATCTGAAGGCTGCTTACACACACACTCTGTGTCTGCCTCTGCTTATCTCAGCAGACGAGACAGTGAGATAAAAGGAAGGCAGGGGGAATCTTTGTCAAAGAGTAGAAGGGAGACATTTAAAGTCAATTGGGGGATTAAATGGATGTGGAGACGAACAGCAGATACAGCAGCGCCACGTTCCTCTGTTCCATCTATTGGCCTTACTAAATGATTTAAAGAAGCCATGACTAACGACAGTTTCCCTGAATAATCTCTGTATATTCCCTGATTTATTGGAGATTAATTGAGTCACAGAGTGCTATTAAACTATGGCAGATGAAAAAAGCACGACGGTCTGAAATAGTTAGAAGGATGCAAATAAAACTCTTCTGTGGGTCTAAAGTTACATGTCAGCAGTACTACGGGGTTTCATGCAGCCTGTATTATTAGACAGCCACGGCCAATCTGGACCAAGCGTGTGAAAGCATCAATCGAGTGCGGTCCAGCTTGGGTCCAAATGAACTACTGCAAATGCGTCATGGGTTGGAGTACCAAGCTAATTATTTAATTTCCTGTTAGCGGTAAAAGTTGGCAGCATGAGGTGACACTGAACAAGCCTTCGTTGACATAAACGAACTTTCATCAACGCATAAGAACAGCAAGCTATATGCTCTATTAAGCAAACAGCTGAGGGAGAAAGGCTCTGCTCGGTCTCCAGGGCAATGCTTTGACAACAGGAACGTTTAGGGTCTGGCCCACACAACCACAGCCCGCGATCCCCCCACATCCTCCCGCCGAACCACATCCTCCTACCTCACCACACGCCTCCACCTTCTGGCAATGTGGTGCAGCTGTAACGGTTTGTCTTCCTGTTGACCTTCGTTCACTTACCTCCTCCTCCTCCCCATCTCTCTCCATCATTCATGCTGAATGAAAAAACATGAATGTTGCATGGATGGGACTCCTGGATAGCAGTCTTTGCTGTTCTCTATGTTATTCTACAGCCTCCTTTTCCCTTTGCAGAGTTTTTAACTCAGACTTTTTTTAATCTGATTTAGTTCTTAGTACAAATAAAGTGATTCTAGTGGAAGACTTTATGATTCATAAGGATGCTGATAAGAACACACTGCATTGAATCCATTCTACTTACTCCAAATGTAAAGAAACTCACACTTTCCTTCACATCCTCGATCATGTTCTGACCCATGCTCTGACCATTGTTTCCTCAAAACGCTGTCTGACCATTTGACCTTTATGGAGATGTAGTCAGAAAATGCTGTGACCAAACTTAAGGGAATGATTCCACTTTGTTTTAAGTCAGTTACAGTACATGGACCTGAAGGAGGGAGACATCCAGTACCAGAGACACTGCCTTCTTGTGTCTGGTTTTGTTCAGTGTCATCCCTGATACATGTCATTAGGCTGTTTAGTGTTTTTAAAAAAGCACAAACTTTAACCCTAACCACCTTAAAAACAATGAGCTATTTGAGCTGTTGCTTTGGAGTCCTGTCATTTAAATGTTGACAAGAATCTATTCTCTGAATAAGTCACAGGTGTCAGGGGAGAATGCATCTTATGGCACAGCAGCCAATAGTTACTGATGGTTTTTAATCTAGAGCCGTGACTCAACAGCCAGTTCTTACTCCCAGGGTATCGGACATTATTGGTTTGTCCAGCGCTTCAGTCGCTCAGAACAACAGTGTGAGCACAGTCTTTGGATTTTGAAAGGACACAAATTCGCAGACAATGACTTCCAATATTCCTGCTGTCTGCAAAGATTTACCACTGAACATCATGGAGCCACTGTCTGAATCTGTGTCTTTTCAAATCCCAACAGGTCCTGGAAGATTCTTTCAAACCACGAATGCGTCTTTGTCTGGTACTGCATGCTGTCCAGCAGAGGTGGCGTCACTGTAAAGACGAAGAGTCACATACTCTCATCACAGACTTTATTGAACCCATAATTTCATATCATCACTTTCATAACATACAAATCAATCAAACCTGACATTAATAATGATTATGAAAATTAACTTAAAAAACATTAGTTAATACTTAATGGGTGAGAATATATCGACGAGACCTTCAAATGCCTCTAATTCACATTCATTTCTAGCAGCCTGACAGCTGAACCAACATATGACCATGCTGCTCTGGACCTTCTAAGAATATAACGCCATAGTCGCTTCATTTGTCCCGGACTCAGTTGAATTAAATGTTAAATGGGATAATGGCTTCATTTCATAATATCTGTGTTTTTAAAACTTACTTTCAACAGATGCCTAAAACCAGAATTAAAACAAACACACGTGGGTCGTATGACAGCACGTGAGGAAATTAAATACATAAGTGTTAAGGTTTAATTATATATAAATAAACATGGATATGAAAAGTGTACTGTACAGCAGATTATAACAAAGTCGTCTCCATCACCCTTCCTGCAGACAACACGCACATCACACAGCTACGGTGTGATTGCCATCAGTGGGAGGTGTTACTTAGCACTCGTCAGGAAATTGCTTTGTTTCGCATAAACACTCAAACATTCACACGGCGAATAAGCAAATAGAGAAAAGCGAGTTCAAAGTGTGACATTTTGCTCTGCATGTTTGAAGATGCTTTTATAATGAGTGGTGCAAAAGCACGAAACTCCACCTTGATGACTGTTGACATAACAAACCACTCTTTAAAATGTCAAGTGTCAGAGCGTTAGTGCTCAGCGAGGTTTCATGTCGCTGCAGGAGACAGAACGCTGAAAGGACAAAGATAATGATGTTTCACAGGATTTCCCTCTGGTTGGAGATGCCAAGGGGTGTCCTTCTTCACTCAGCGCAGGTTCTGCTTCAAACCTCCATATGTGAAGTCACTGTTGTCAAAAAGGTCTGATGGTGTTCACACACTACCTGTGTGTAAAATATGATAGAGATACAATAATGAGAAGAACCTAAAGTGACTGTTGCTTAAAACATGTTGCTCTCTCTCTGCAGAACATGAATGTGATCTGGGTGTTGAACATTATTGCATTATGAAGGGAATTGTACGTATCATTGTATGATTTCATTGCATAATTCAATTCAATTCAATTCAATTTTATTTATATAGCGCCATTTTACAACAGAAGTTATCTCAAGGCACTTCACAGTGTAAGGTTTAGGACCTCACACAATATATCACTATACAGAGAAAACCCAACAGTCCCACTTGAGCAACAGTGGAGAGGAAAAACTCCCT